>CM074544.1:3434947-3714947 GCA_037305995.1 Sclerodermus sp. 'alternatusi'
ACATGCCCTAGATGCGACATTGACCATTTTGGATCCGCAGCATCTGGGAAAAAACTAACGAAAGATAGTTAGAAATCTTCATCATTGCGATCGAGTAATGCGTGTGAACATAGAGTTGGAATAATGCGAAAAAATATATCCTGCTAATAAATGTAAATGTATTTTTATTTTGTAAATAAATCATGCGAATGACTTAGTTATTAAGTATTAATTACAGCTTTTTTACAAGAACTTCAAGATCTTCCAACGTGGGATTAATTCAAACAGTTCTTAGTAAGTTTTACAAGCTTTTACTTTTACTTTTCTACTTTTTCCTTTTCTTGTTTGTTTTGCTGCATTTGCTTTTTGGTTTGCTGCTTTTTCTTTGGCTTTCTGTTCTTTCCTTAGTCCTTCTGGTTTATTCCCTAGCTTTTCAGGGAAAATCATTATTTTCTCTCTTTCTGATTTTCTTATGATTTTTACTGGTTTTCTGCAAGAACTTCCGACGAAGGATACGTCTGAGCAATGCATGAAATTTATTTATACTACTTAATATTTAACTTTTCTGTTTCAGAATATCTGCAAGAACTTCCATCGTGGGATTATATCAAAGAATTTTTAGTAAGTTTTACAAGGTATTCTTCTCTTGTCCACTTTTCGCTTTTATTTCTTGCCTTGTTTTTCTCTGGTTTTTTTCTGGTCTTGTTTTTTCGTTTGATTTTCTGCATTATTTTGTCGTTGGGGTTCGTTTCGCGGGGCGCGCAAGGGGGAGCCGGTCCCCTAAGGTTGTCATGCGATTGCAATATAATTGCAATTAGGAGCCTCTGACATTTTTGCCTAGATCCTAGCAATACCTTCAAGAGGTGGCCCCGTTTCAACGAAATTGCTGGGGTCGAAGTCATTTTTCTGAAAAGAACTTCAAGACCTTCCAACGTGGGATGCGAGCGTAATAAAGCGTGCGAAAAAAACTAGCGAACAATGCGAGCGAATACTGCGATCGATTTAGCTTTAAAAATTGTAAAATTTATACGTGCGAATAAAGCGAGCGAAATTTGTCCAATTTTTTTATGTTGACTCCTATGATGTAAGCTAAAGTTACATTATAGAAAATGTATAAGAACCAGTGTATATTATTATAGAGGACACTACATGCTCTCATGGCAGTCGGTAATTGATTTCAAATCCGCAGAATTAAGCGTTGCGCCGGCTCTGGGTAGAGAAATTCTTTCGGACCGAAATTTGTATTTTTCTTTTACTTCGTAATCTTGTTAAGGCGCCGCAATATCCTTTTAAGTATTCTTTTAAAACTTATCGCCTATGGATTAGAGTGAGATAGCACTGAGCCCGATTTGCTTTCTCACTTTTTCCGTTTCCGGCTTCATTTCCCCTCACGAATGCTTGGTCTAGTTATATATGTCATTGGCCTGATCTACTTTCTTACTCTTTCCGTTTCCGGCTTCATTCCCCTCGGCTTCAAACTTTGAGAATGATTGGGGCGTTTTCCAACTAAGTGACACAAAGTAACACAAAATGACACAGTGTGTTTATGTGTGTCGTCCTAAAAGAAACAACCAAAGTTAAATTTATACTCTATGTACGGAAAATATTTAATTAAATTTTGTGTGTCAGTTTACCTATCTTATTACTATAATATCTATGTTCCATTAGAATTAAAATGTTTAAATATTTTTATATTAAATTTATATATATATATATATTTTAATATTATATTTTGTATAAATACATTTTATATAAAAGTGTACAAATAAATTTTATATCACAAAGGTATATTGATTTTAATTGTTATCTAGCATAATTAATAAGGATAAATTAAATACAGACTGTTACAAAATAATCCTTTTCATTAATAATATTTACTAAATATCATTTTATTTATTAATACAATATTAAAATTAAAAAAGAAATTTATTGAATAGTAAGTTATTCAATTACAAAAAAAAATTGAATGCACTTCCAAACTCTTTCAGGATGGTTTCCACATAAAATTGAAGCCGTATTCAACCTTTTTAAGTTTGATCGTTTCAAAACATATAGCCAATATACATTTCACGCATTAATACCAACCACAATAAACGATAAAACTATTTTGTACCACATGACACAAATCAACTCAGCTATTTTTCTGTATTCAATTATGTCGATTTTAGTCGCTAAGATTTATAGATGGAACACGCTTTGTGTCATTTTGTGTCGACTTGTGTCTAGTAACTTGCTTGTTGGAAAACGCCCTTGGTCTAGTTATATATGTCATTGATTGCAAGTGACAGCAATAGGGTATGTAGCTTGCCAAGATGGCCGTTCAACCCTCTTTCATGTATATACGGCTTAATTGCCGGTCAGTGTATTTCACAGTATGAAGTTAAGAAGAGTTACTTTTTAAGTTTTGTTTTATTTTATCATTTAGCGAGTGTTTAAGTATCGAAACGAGAGTTTCTCGGTGTTATTTACACATTAAGCAGTGATAATATTTACAAAGTTAGGAAGTATTTTAGGATATTTAATTTAAAAAAAAAATGGTTGATGAATGTACAAGAAAAACATTAAGTGGTATTTCACTACTTCAAACAAAAGCGGGGCCCCGAGATAAAGAATTATGGGTGCAAAGATTAAAAGAGGAATATCAATCCTTAATACAGGTAATTTTGTAAGAAATTTATGTAGCAAGTACGGTACCATATGGTTCTTGAACTGTTATGTTTTCAGTATGTAAAAAACAACAAAGATGCAGATAATGATTGGTTTCGACTTGAATCGAATAAGGAGGGTACAAAGTGGTTTGGTAAATGTTGGTATATGCATAACTTTTTAAAGTACCAATTTGAAGTGGAATTTGATGTAAGTTCCAATATGCTTTATCTCTATAAAGTGATATGTTTGTTAAGAATTTAATTAACTTTTTATGATCAGATACCTGTTACATACCCTACAACCGCTCCTGAAATAAGACTACCAGGACTAGATGGAAAAACTGCAAAAATGTATAGAGGTGGAATAATTTGTCTTACTGATCATTTTAAACCATTGTGGGCACGTAATGTACCAAAGTTTGGTATAGCTCATGCTATGGCACTAGGGGTAATTCATTATTATAATATCTTTTATTTATATAGTAGAAAAATTAGAATATTATAGAAAGTTCTTCTACATTATTTTCTTTAACATTTCAGTTAGGGCCATGGCTCGCTGTGGAGATTCCTGATCTTGTTGAAAAAGGTGTTGTTGTACATAAAGAAAATGTAGATGAAGAATTTTAAACAATGTTTTATATATAAAGGATTTAATTTCAGAAAAAATTGTTTCATTCCTTATAAGTTTTATATTTAAATAATGATTGAATTAATCATTTTAAATAGATTTGGTTGCAATTTACATTATACTCTTTATATATATATATATATTTATATTTATATACAAATTTAAATATAGTATAAATTTATTTATCCTCTTCATTTAAATTAATTTTTTTTGCATTCTTTATTATTTCATCCAATTTATGTAAATCTTTAAGGGAAATGTCCGGCTTTGATGGTTTTAATGGTTTTGGCTGTGATGGATCTGGTTTCCAGCCTAATAAGTAAATAATTTGAAAAGTGGCTGGAATGTATGGAGATCCGTCCTCTTTAATTTTACCATATAGTTCTTTGTAAATTGGATCAGCAGCTAACATAACATCTCTTTTCAAGTGTAATCTACGATTCTTTGCTGCATTATTTTCAGCCATCCCTAAAAGAATCTCTTATTAAACAACTATTTCTATTTCAATAATTTTATCATGCAATTAATAATACCTTGCAAATCTTTCATAAGGTCAAATATAGAAGGATAGCCTACTATCATTTCATCCGTATCAATTGTTAACATAGTAAATTTTGCCATGTTTAAAAGAGCTCCAATGTCATTAACTTTTGTGAAAGGTGATATATGTGGTGATATTCCACCTTCTCTTTCTAATTCTGCTAATTGTAAGGTAGATCTGAGAACAAAAGTTATAATTACTAAAATATTAAGCAATGTCAACGCATACGAAACAAAAAAGTTTTGGTATATTATTAAATGATATTAATAATGTAAAAAATCAAGCACCTTAATTCATACAACGTTTCACCACCAAATAATGCTGCTAAAAATACACCATCATTTTTCAAAGCATAATTTATACGTTGAAAACATCCAGGTAAATCATTTACCCAATGAAGATTTAAACTACTAATGAACAAATCTATACTATTCTCTTCAAAACAGTATGTTTCTTCATCGATAACTTTTCTAATTACTTTTATTCCATCTGGTGCTTTTGCTTGTTCTAGGTAAGATTGGCTTATATCGGTTAAAATTAATTCATCCCCTGAATCTTTAGAAATATGTTTAGATACATGACCCCGACCACAGCCTAAATTAACAATTTTATTGAATTTCTTTTTAATATCGAATACTCTGTCAGCAAGTCTGTAACCTACTTCATCTTTTATATAATCGTACAATTTAACATCTGGATCCTTTGCTGAACATTCTCTTTGCATGAGCTTTACTTTTCTATCAAATATATCCGTCGCATTACTTATTGGTATAGCAGCAAGTGATGCAGAAGTATGAATTCTTCGGCCAATCTTCCATTTCTTTATTAAATATGAATTAAAATATGACACATAAGTCTCAAGTACAGAATGAACTGATAGATAAGAACTGTGTCTCATAAAATTCATTTTGTTAAAAAAAATTAATCCTTAAATTAAATTAAAACATAAAATTCATAGCCGGCAGTGCACGCGAAGGTTATATTGACTTGATACAATCGCCAAGAAGGTTAGGTCAGTACAAGAAAAAACATATATACGAAGGCGGAGCAGAAATGCTACAACTTCAGGTATGCAGTACCCTTGAAATTTTACGAAGTTGATCGGGACGCAACTAGTGCCTCTTTTAGAAATTAAATATTTCTAGCAGTATGATGTGTCGGTAACTTTATAGTACGATAATTTAAGCAGTCGTAAGTTGTAAGAAATTTGTTATGCTTCGTTTTGTACATATATATATAATTCTGATCTTTGAAGAGGTTTCAATAGCTTAAGGAATTCAATATCTCGTGGACTATCCGATTACAAACGATTGCGAGTAGAACAAAATGTTTTTGAAGGAAATATTCTTCATTGCAACGCTTGTATTTTGTGCTTGTTGCGCTTGTAAGTAAATGTGAATAAAAATTATACAGTTTTAATAATTTAATTTTTTTAAAATAAATATAAGAATGAAACATTTTACACAATTGTTTTATTGTATTCTTCAAGATCCAACCAGTGACCTTGGAAATTGTCCCAATATCATTTCTCGTAGCGAATGGACTTCGACGAGTCCTAAGAAAATGAATTACTTAATTGTGCCGATTCCCTTTGTTATTATTCATCATTCTGTAACGCCAGAATGTCACACTCGTTCGGCATGCAGTTCACGTGTTGAGAATATTCGTTCTTATCAGATGGACGAGTTAAATTGGGATGACATCGGATATCAGTACGTTGGAGCAATCATCTGATCTTGAAACTATGCTTTCCAAGAGATTCTCTCTCTCTCTATTCACGTTTAATTATCTTTTTTTTTGCCAATTTGAACTTCTTCCGAAATTTGACAATTTGACAATTCCACAGTTTTATAGTCGGCGGTGATGGAAATATCTATGAAGGCTGTGATTGGACCGTTGAAGGCGCTCATACCTATGGGTATAACAAACAATCAATTTCAATTTTATTCATCGGAAACTTCCAAGGTTCGTTTCTCTCCAGTTTTTAAGAATCACAGAAACTTGTGTCAAACGACACAGATTCGGGAAAACCCATAATATCGTCATTGTATCAATTTAAAACTGTAACCTTTCACCTCTCAGAGCATAGACTAGATAAGACCTTAAAAACAATATTTGTGCAACATTTGAACAAATGTTTGACACTTAAGTATATTCCTCAGTAGAATGTAGAATCAGTGAAAGTGGAGTACGAATTTTTTATAAAATTTCCAGATAAACGGGTCAATGGAACGATATTGGATACTGCACACAAATTAATCGATTGCGGAAAGGAACAGGGAATCTTGCGCGATAACGTTAAAGTCATTGGAGCTAGACAAGTTACCAGCACAGCTAGTCCCGGCTACAAATTATTTTTGCAAATTCAAAACTGGCCGGAGTGGAGCTCGACGGTTTAATAAAATCTCTCCGTAAAAAAGTGTGAAGGAGGCATCATGTAGACGGAGTAGATTAAAATAAATTCTGAAAAGTTTTGAAGGCTCGTTTTATGCTGGGAACATCGAGAATGATAAGTTAGAGAACATCGATAGTTTTTCAACTTAATTTATTAATTTGTACGTTTGTGTACAAGACTGCTAAGTACTTTTCTATCATACAAGATTTGTAATACTCAGCATTTCCTAAATACGGGAAACCCGCTATGAATGATAGGAAAACTTAATTCAACGAGGCAGGGGGACCTAATTAAATCTAATGCATTGATCAATATTATAAAGATTCATAAGAATCAATGCTAAATGCACAATCTTCCAAATGCAAAGACTGACAATAGCACCGATATTAATACTATAGTACTCGTTAATAAAAATAACGATGGACGAAAGTATGACTAAAAAATAAATAGATGAACACGAACACAAATAGCGGATAAAAGTAGCACCAAATTCGTTTTGTTTCATGAAAGTTAAGGATGTAGTGGACACGAATGAACAAACTAAAAAATAGCATTCAATTCAGAAGAAACATCAATTAATAATATTGATTTAATCTCTCCCGCTAAAAAATTAAAAAATTTCAACCTGAACGTGATAAAATACAACTCCTCGGTTGTCTTGTGGGTTTGGGCAAATTTATTGTAGACTTAGTTTTCTCTTATGTAATTGGTGTTTCTAATGAATCCTTTGAATTTTTTTCAAGTATCCACGCTACATGCTTGACTATTCAAGTGCTCGGCGTATATAAAATCTTTCACTTTTACATTTTAAACAACTTACGCCGACATTAGTTAAAAATTAAATAATTAATGCTATTTAATTTTCAACTAACATCGATACTGTTTATCTTTAATCTTCTATCAGTAAACACAGACAGTTCTTTATTACACAATCAGTCAGTAAATTATTCTCTTGCTAAAGCTGCATAATATTCTGCATCTTATTTACATACGTATAACAGCCTTTCCTGAAGCATTACTACATTCACTATGCATACCGCTATCACCCTGGGTAGTTTTTTGGATATTTAGTTTTTTTCTCTCTCATTCCAATAAAAATAAAAAATCAAATAGAAACAAAAACTATAGGACCTGGCGTGAAACCTTTTTACATGAGAACGGAAAAGATAAATATAAAATAATGCTTTGGTCAAGATGATAAAAAAAAATTCGATGTAACGATTCTTAAAAACTAAAGTCTTTTGATGAGTACACTATTCCTAGGATGAATGTACTAGGATTTGATTTTGTTTCTCTCAAAACTGTGTTCGTACTAAATTACTTTTATCGAAGGGGGTCTCTATTATCGCAACTTCATCTGATATATGTGCTTTTTCGTCTACAACAATATAATTATCAAATAAAACTAAAATATCAGAGCTTTACGTTTCAATAGGAATAAAACCGTGTAAAAGCTTAATATAAAATCGTACGTAAATGAACCAATTATCGGTAATATCGAAACTAATCGTTAGGAAATGAGTTTTAGACAAAAATATTTATAAAATTTCATTTTCTAAAAAATTAGTTTCTTTGGCCTAATTTTTCAAACATAATTTTTAAACGAAACAGGACATTAAAAATTTACAAGAAACATTCTTGTAGAACAAACAAGCCCTCAAAATTTCTAAAGCAAACCACCCTTCCTGCCAAAGAGTAGTGAACTAATATTGCCAAGGGTAGATTGTGTAGTAGTTTTCTCTGTGGCGACGGGTGGAGAAACATTTGTTTTAACCTGGCCTAAATCTGGTCTGGTTATTCTATTAGCACGCCGTTGTCTCGTGGATTTCGGTCTTGACAGAGACCCCTTTTCATCCTCTTTAGACCTTGAAGGCGAGCCTTGATCTTCATCGAATCTGGAGGTTTCCTCAGGTACAATGTGATGTTTTAACGTATGCGTCTCTGAGCAGACTGACGATTCCGAAGAATTCGATGTCAACTTTTCGCTACTTACACTCGAAGACATGGAACTTTTAAGAAAAGTTAGCTGAGCCATAGGACTTTCAGTAGATCTCCTTGTATATAACGCACCTTGAAGAGCTAACGGAGAAATAGAACTAGCAGAGGTAGTGGCCATTATGGCATCTATACCGATTCTCTCAAGTTTCTCTACCAATCTGATGCCTGTTAATGCTTTCTTCTCTGACCTTGATAGAGCGGACTTTGACCTTTTCCTTTGAGGTATTGGCTTCTCGCTGACAAAAGTCCTCCTTAAGAGTTCAGCTCCAGTATTGAGAATGCCCATAGGTAAGGAACTGATTGGCGGAGGCGAGTTTGACCTTGACGGTGGAGAAGTCGCGTCCGGGGAATTGCAAGGAGTCGCCGTAGGTGAGAAATTTCGATCTCCACTCGGTGTAGCTACGCAAGAAGGTGTCACAGCCTTAATTCCTCTTTCATTTAGCATCTTCGCGATCCCAAAGTTCGTGGAGAACGTCGATGTCGAATTTCTCCTACTAAGAGTCCTTGGTGTATTCATTCCTGAATTAAAAGCACTATTGGGCGCAGTTGCCATCCTACTCTCCGTAACACTCGTCGAATCTACCACAGTAGTGTGATCATCGGGATGTAACACTGTGCTGTTCGTGTAGGTATAGACGGACCCTGTATTTTGGAAAAGTTTCCCTGGATTCGTATACTCCTCGTCTTCCTCGAGGTCTGTGAGAGTAAAGGTTTCGAAGCCTAGATCCTCAAGACCCCGTCCTCCTCGGGTTTTCACGCCTGGACGCTCTTCCAGAAGACTTCCCAAAGTTGGAGTCGCCAAGTGGGTCCAGTGACGCAATGTTTGCGAACCTTCCAGGGGCTTGACAATTTGTAATTTTTCCGGTAATCTCCATGCATTGCCTGATACGCCAAATGATATGAGTAACGTTAATCAATAAAAACATATACCCGGAATAAACAGTGTTAACGCGAATTACCTGTACTATTACCACTGAATCCACTAAGATTTCCCGTGCTGCCAGTAGACATAATACTGTCTGGCGTACGGCAACCAAATGGCAACAAGGTTGGAGGCGAATGCATACCACCGTCATAATCATAATTGTACCCTGCACCAGTGCTCAGACAAGCTCGTCTCGTGATCACTTCTGCGGGTGTTAAACGTCGCAATGCCGCTTCAAGATCCGCAGCTCCTGGAGCACCTGGAACTCCAGTCTTTTGAGGACCCCTGTGACACAACAAGGCTCGAGTTAAAAAAGAGACATTGTCAAACGCGTATTTTATTCAAAAAGCGTTGAGAAAGAACTTTTAAAACGTACGGATATTCTTCAGAATCCGTGACTAAGGAACTTTCGCTATCACTTTGACCAGTCGAGTCCAAATGAGGGTGACCATGCAACCTTACTTGTCCACAACTCATACGAGGACCAGCCGAACTACTCGACAACGTCGAGGTAGTCATTGAACCTATTCGCGGGAATTGATTCGCATCGCTTACCGCTCTAGATGCACATCTAACTGTTTCAAAAACCTTCTTATACGTCGGCCTGACAAAAATAAGTCGATTAATCGATACCTCGTCCGATTCTTTCTATTCTTTGATCAGTCTCTGCTTTTTCGATAATTTTTTGAACTTGTTGGAAAATACTCACACTCTGTCACTGATTATTCCTGAATCTAAGCTGAGTTCCGAATAAAGCGAAGATTCAAGTTCCGAAGCAATGGAGTCCGGTTGGGGCACAGCCCCCATAATCGAAAGTAACGGACCTCCTCTTGCCGTAGGCATACTGCGCTTTCTTTGATTTCGTAGTTGCTCCTGAGTTTCGGCCAATAAATTCATCACCTGGAGGGAGGGACAAACCAACTTAGATAAAATCAAGCGAGACAAAGATGACTCGCGTGGAAATAATATTTTATGATAAAAGTGAGTTTTACTTCTGTATATCTATCCTTAAAATCAGCAAGTTCGCTAGCTAACGTATTCTGATTATCCTTAGTAATGACTAGAGTCGCTCCAACTTCATCATGTTCAGCTATCAGGTGGGCCAACCTCAATTCAGTTTCGTTAAGTTTAGCGGTTAAACTGATTATTTGTTCATGCTGCAACCTATTTTCTTCTTTTTGCCTGCCAAGCTCCTCCGCCACTACGTCTGCTTCCATGTTTGCATTGGCTGAAAACACAGAATAAAAAACAATTACTTTCTGAAAAGATCAAATGAATAAATTTACATAAAAATTTAAGAATTACCTAATTGCGTAACCATATCTTTAACTAGCCTGGCTTCGTGCGCCTCTGTATCATCGGTTTCATTCACCAACTTTGAAAATTCCGTTCGCAGCTGTTTATTTTCATCCTCGAGAGAACTGATTTTTCTTTGCATCGTGTCCAAACTTAATCCACGAAAGTCGGTTGGCGCATCGGCTTCCGAATTAGACTCGTCCACATCGTTCGTTAGAATTTGAATCAGTTCAGTTTTCTTCGTTAATTCATAGCTGAGCTGCGTAATCTTTTCATTCGCCTCTTTCAATTCTGCTTCCAGCGTATTCACGGTACTTTCTAGTTTTTGGTTGTGCGAGAGTAGTTCCTTGCCAATGCGAGCTGTGAGTTCCAAATCTTTTTCTTTCTACAAAATGACACAATTGGTAACGATCATTAGTGGTTGATGTATTCCTCTTTTCTTTTTCCATACAATTAAACCAATGTAATGGAAGCTGCTCTTAACCACTTACCTCTTCTAGAAGCCTTGTCACTGCTTCTATATCATTAAAAGCTTTGGTCATTTGGCTTACTCGATTGCTACACAAGACTGAAATACAAAGATCGATGAAGATTCGAATTAGAAACTGTGCAATACGGATAGATATAATACGGTGACCAAGAGAAAGAATATTTGAGAGGTCGGAGCAATCTTCTAATAAAATTCAAAACCAACAACAATAATACCAATAACAAACAATTCTCCGTGTGAAATTCATACGTGAAAATTATACTTGTTCGTGTTCGGTGAATGGTCGAGAAATGGTAAACTAATTTTACGAATTAGGTGACCTTGCTCGAATGACAGGTGTAAGATTAGGGAAGGGAAAGAAAAGAAAAGAAAAGAAAATGCAGCGTACAGACAGAGCAATAGCGAAGGATGCTAATGGTCGAGATGCGATGGAGAAAGAAAGTGTCGAGTGACTGGCAAAGGAAACAGCCATGACAGATGTACACAATCGAATAAGCGAAGAGAAGCTTAACGATGAAGAAGAAAATTTGCAAGTTCGGAGGAAGCGTGCCATTTGTCGAGTGTGAAATTTGCTTGTTACTGACAGGAGGTAGAGTGACAGGTACAGGGCGGCGCATCGTGTGGAGATGCGAGGAGGAAGATCGGCGAGCCAACGGCAGCGAATCCTACGCAAGGTGCGCCAGCCCTCGCAGAAGGTACAACATCCTCGGCGGGCCCTTCGCCGCGGTCCTTGTAATCGTACACGTAGCCTTCGACATCCCGAGTTTTCGACTGCTCGAGTAGGACGAGCTTCTCCGAACAAGCCACCGCGAAGGGCTTTGCGTCCGTTGCGGCGACAGCGGAACCTTCCTCACTGTTCCTCGAGAAGGTTCCGAGCTTCTCAAGGTCATCGGATTTGACGGGAATGGAGCAAGCCTCCGGCGTTTTCAAGGGGTACGCGTTGCTCTCGTTGTTCCCGTGGTCCTCGGGACAGGGGGAGCACCAGTCTCTCGAGCCAGCGGAAATGTTCTCGGGAAACCGGATGTCCTCGTCATACTCGTATGGGTCGTCATCCTGGAAGTCACTCTGGAACTGAGTGCTCGTCCAGCAGTCGCTGCTCCCGGTTCGAAGGTTAATGGTCTGAGGTCGTTTCGCAGTTTGCGCAAAACCCGCTGTCTTATCGTTCAACTCGATGACCTTGGCTACTCGAAGAGCAAAGCCGACATTTGCCCGGAGGAGGCTATTGGCAGCTGCCAAAGACGAATTTGCCAGTGTCCCGTCGCCGTCGTTTCCAAGGCTCGGTTGTTCCAGCAGGGTCGCGGAGGAGCTTCCGGTACCGTCGACTTCTGCCGAGGGTTCGACCGTCACGGATCGACTTCCGGTAGGAGCCGGTGGCTCCTGAACGGCCTCGAAGAATTCAAAGTAGCCGACCCTGTTATTTCCGGTGATGAAGGTCCAGGATTGCTCGTTGACCTCGGTAGACTCTGTGGACTCGGTGGATCCCGTGGACTTGGTGGGGGGCTGCAAGGATTCCGCTGGCTCGTCGCCGAGATAATTCGGCAACAGCCTCCTTGCCCCCTCCTCGCTGTCTTCCTCCAGAGCTTCCGGAATCGCCGTGCTGTCGGATCATGCTTCATCGTATTTGCTATTCTCTCTCTCACTCTCTCTCGCTAAGTTTCGCATGGGCACTCACGCAAGATACGCGAAATGATAATCGCGTGTAGCCATTTCTTCTCCTCTTTTCCTTTTCCTTAAAACCATCGCGAAAAGCCGAGGGACCCAACCAACGCGTTCACGGGAAGGGGGGGGGGGGGGGGGGAGGAAGGGAAAAACGCCTGGTTTCTTTTCCGTCGGTTTTTTTCCTCCTCCTCTAATGAATGCATTATTTCGACATTCTCGGAAGCAAGCACGTGAGTAGTTTCTTGCTATATCGGTCCAAGGTCAAGTTAGACTCGTGTCGTGACGTTGGTCCAGAAACTTATCAAAGCAGAGTCATCAGCAGCAAAGATAGAACTACGCGTTTTCACGAGCTTCTCTAATCGGTTTCTTAAACAACTACCCCCCCCCCCGCCCTCACCCTCTTTTTTAGAAGCAAACTTGTGCCACGTACGTAATTCAGTTTATTCGAGAACCAGAAGGAGGGAGAGAAAGAAGGAAGAAAAAGAGAGAGAGAGGGGCGACTGGATGAAATAAAAAACCGGAAGTTGGGGGAGGGGGTTGATAAAAATTCAACCGCGAAAGAGCGCAAAAGTTTGATCGAGGGCGAATCAAACGCAGCTGAAGCTCTTAACGAGTGGTTTTGTGGCTAAGAGCGATGCAGGTTATTATTGATTTTCTTCAACTGCAAGAAGAGCCTTGCATAAGACTTAACCATCAGCCTGACATCACGCACGCACACATATACAGAAACAAACTCAACACACTGATTCGTACGGGAGACAGATTGAAATTTTCTTTCTTTGCTTCTTTCGACCAGAGATTGCGAACATTCCCAATTATCAACCGGAGTCACTTGATTGTTATTCAACCAACCAATACCAATACTCTCGTCATACGTATGCGATAAACCGTGCTGCTTCAACCTTCCGCCACCGCATATGTGGAGTAAATGCTTTCGCGCTTTTCATCTTGATCCGAAATTATTTTCTTCCCTCGAAATTAATCTCCCGTAGGAAAACTGTCGAGGAAAACAGCGACTGGGAAGCAGGTAAAGGAGAATCAGCGAGTGTGAGGGGGCGGGGGGCGGGGGAGAGAGAAAGGATTAGGTTGAAGTTGAGGAAAAGTTGAGGAGTGGTCGTGAGAAACTAATCGATTCGTTTATACTTTGTACGGTCGGCGCAGACCGAATAAAAACGGAATAATACGAGGCGGTGATTTAGTAGTAGTAGTAGTAGTAGTAGTAGTTTAGTAGTAGTGGGAGGAGCAGTAGCAGTAAATAAAAGATAAGAAGAATGGCTACACGCTGTTGGGTGGCTCGTGACAAAAATCATCGCAAACTGCGCAAGGAAGACAGAAAAAGAAAAACACGGGGGGGGGGGGGGGTAGAAAAGAATAAACCCCGAACCGGTAATGAACCGCAGAAGAGAGGGGTCGGGGAAGTTTCACGAAAGAATTTTCATGGGGTTGTGGAATTCAACCCCCTGTGAGACCACGCAGTTGACAGTCGCGAGTTTTGTTGACGTTTGAGAGAAAAAAAAATCAGCGTTGAACAAGAAACGGGGGGGGGGGGAGAAGGAGCAAGAGAAAAATGTTGATATTCACCATGAAACGAGTTGTCTATCGGCTCCGGATAAGAGGCAGGAAAAGTTGATGGGGAACCTCGAGGAAAATTTGTCACTTTGCGCGCACCACCACCATCACACAACCACCATCGCCTCCTCCTCCTCCCTCACCTACACCACCACCACTCCTCCGTCACCATGAACAGCGTGAAAACTACGATGAATCACGTTTTACGTTGTTTCTCCGTACAACTCGAGGCAGAAGGGTCGTGGAAACTCTATGGGGAGGATCCTATGGGGTTTCCGGTTGTCCCTTTCGCATGTTCTCTGGATGACAGCGAGCGAGTGGTCATTGCCGAGGGTGGACGGAAAGTTTAAGGTCGCGGTGGTGCAAGCGACTGATCCGCCATGTTTGTCTGCTCGACGAAGGGAATGGGAGTGGAAATGGAAATGGATCGGCGGGTGGTGGGGGGAATGGCAAAATGAGAAATGAAAATGGAACGTGGAACGGCGGCGGCGATAATGCGCGCGCAATTGAAATTGGTCCTCGCGCGCTGCGTGGTGGGAAAAACACATGGGAGTGGTGCAGGACACACTTGGCAAATATTGCAAAAATAAGAGACGTTTTAGGCGTTATCGCGAGCTATTAATAGAACCCGATAAAAGTCGCGAATCGATTTTGACGGAAGATCCGTAAAACTAAGCAAAACGGAGCAGCGCGAGAAGCTCGTCTCTCCCCTCTCTCTCTCTCTCTCTTTCCTCCCGAGGGAAGAACCCGACGAAAAAAACGAAAGGTTTCTAGTCGAAATAGGCGAGGAAGAGCTCGTTCCAAAAGCGAGAGTGGAAGAGCCCGAGAGAAAAGAGGGAGAGACGCGCGAGTGGAGAAGAAGCGCGCGAACGCGTTCCTCCGATTTATTTTGCTGCCCTGCAATAGCAGGAGATGGAACGGCACTCGGGGAAAATTAGCCTGATCGCTCGAATAATTCGCGTACCGTAAATCTCTGAACCGTAAAATGATTGACCTTGACTAATCTCTTTAAGAGGCGGCTCCAATCGATTGGTCGAAACTCGTGAAAATCTCATTTCCCAGTTACGACTCGGCGTCCTGTACACATCGACATGACACGCATGTACGCGTGGTCGTCGGTATCTCCCCCATTGTGCTTCATGATCAACCAAAGTCTCCTGTTTTTTTCTCTTCTCATTTTTTCCCCCTTTTTTTCCATTGCATCTATTGTCCAGAGCACGGAGGATGGACATAGTCGGGCGCGCGCGCGCGCGAGCGCGGGCACTACGATAAGAAAACGCGGGCGCGATCGAGCATTCTGAAATCTACGATTATTTATGTAACGTAACAAATTAGTCGATGGCTCGTTGAAATATAAAAATCATTCCGCTTGTTGTTTATATAACTGAAGAGGATTTACAAACACGCCGAGATTGCGAAGGACCCTCTCGAAGAAGGTAATTCGTTTTGAAGCGCGCGACTCGATGACTGTGTGCATACGCCGAGATAAGAGAGACGATAATGGCTCCCTCACCCCCTTTTTCCGAGTAACGGGACCGCTGGACTTGGTTCGCACGAGGTAAACCATAATTATGGGAAGCGTTAATCAACGATAAGCTGGATAAGTAATAAATAAATGGATGAAGTTCAAGCGCTTCTCACAGGTCGGCGAAAAATCGCGATTATGCAAACCAATGAATTTATGAATAATTTTATTCTCTTTGGAAAAAAGGAAAGAAGAAAAGAAGAGAAGAAGAAGAAGAAGAAGAGGAAGATGAAAAGGGAGCTCTCTCCATTGCTCCCACATCGACGTGTTTTGACCTTGAAAGAAGGGTGGCGCTTCAAGGATCGCAAAGAGGTAGCGCGAAGATGGTGGCGGTCAAGTACCTCGATTCAGGAGTATGTTCCTGATGACCTTGATGTAAATCTGGCCGTGCCTCGTGCGCGCTACGTGGAAGAGAAAATCGGATAGGTCCCCGTGACCTTCGTGGATGTCGACCTCCTCGAGGAGTTCCCGAAGAGCCTCCACGCGTTCCTCCGCGGTGCTCCCGTCGTCGTCCTCCAGCTTCTTCTCCAGGTACTCGACGACGCTGTTGCAACCTCCGTCCAGCATAGCGGATTCCCCCCAGGATGAATGGGCCGCCGTCGGCGTCGACGTTGCAAGAAAGTCCTTAGATTCGTTCTGACCCCCGTAAGAAACGTCCAGCGCCAGTTCCTCGAAGGTCGTGCATTTGACCTCGCCGCCGAGTTTTTTGCCATTTTTCCGATTCTTCGTCTCTCCCTCGGTTGGTGATGATACTCTTCTACTACTACTACCATTACTACCATCATCACCACCACCACCACCACCGCTACTAATACTACTGCTATTCGTCTTCCTCTTCTTGTCTCTCTGCCACTCTTCTTCGGGTTCCTCGGCTTTGGCAGCCTTTTGCAAATACGGTCCCGAACTCTTCATGTCACAACATTTCATTCGACCGAAATGCCAGCTAATTTGCCAGCTATGCCACTAATACCTCGTACGGCGACTCGATCCTTTTGTAGGTAAACAAAGATAAGATTTCTATATCGGCGGTCCGATTATCGCCGCTATTTTTTTTCTCCGTAAATCTCTTTGAGCGACAAGAGCTTTTGTTTCATTCTTAGGAGCCGCTTGCTCGCTCTCTTCCGTCGTTTTCTCCTACGACACGTGGACTGTTCCGATTACCGGAGAGCTTTTTTCCCTGTAGTTGCAAGCTCGTCGTTCCTTCGCTCGCCCTCTCGCTCTCTCCCAGGGTCTGGAAAACTCTTCTCGCTGCTCGCGCACACGCGCGCAACTCTGGAAAACTTTTTGAAAATCCGTGCCACTCGGCTATTGCGGAAGAAGCGTTATTACCGTCTATCTTGCATATCGATCGTTGTACTTGCTGACATTTTCCTCCCTTCTACTCCACACACACACACCCCTGCCGTCTATTTGCGGTCTTCTCTATTCAAGCTGCGAGCTTTTTTAACGAATCTTCGATGAACACGGAGAGGGACTCTCTCCTTCTCTCTCTCTCTTTCTCTCCTCTCCTCTCTTTTCCTCCTTTTTGCAAAAATGCGTGCGACGCACACGCGCGCGCACACGACTATGTTCCTAAAATTAGTTTTCCCTCGTGTACACGGACACGCGTCCGTCTCTACCGGAAGACCGCGTCTCTCTAGACAACAATGGAACTTAGGAATTTTCAATGAAACCGACGTGCGAGCGGTCAACGCGAATAATTGCCAAATGCAAGACCGGTGTGTGGTACCGACCTACCCCATTAATTTAGGATTTCTCCGTGGGTTCATGATCGTACGCTGCCGTGTGGCAATCGACGGGAAGTTCTTTCCTCGCGTGTCGATAAAAAAAAAAAAAAAAAAAATTATTCCGCATGGAGGGAACGCAGCAAAGACAGCGTAGAAACGCGTTATCTTTTAATTATGAACTATTTTCTTTTCCTCGAGAAATACCGAGACTATTTATCGCGTTGACCGTCGTGGTGGTAGTGTGGTAGTGATGTGGCAGTGGTGGTGCGATGGTTACTCGTTACTCCGATACCCGATACATAGAAGTTGAAATTAACTCGCGAATAATAGAAAGAGACGTAATCCTTCTTTCACCGTTCACATGTCGACGGACTTACGTAATAAGATAATGCATATTACTGGAGTTACGACGACGCTTTTATCTCGTTCCAAATGGAAAATGCGTTGACCTCGATAAGAACGTCGAATCATTAATATTTTAAGCGAGAATCCCTGCTAGCAAATGCAAAAATTACATTCCGCGAGAATGTCGTTTCTCCAGAATAGACAGTCGCAAAGTATCTGTCGAAAGAAAAAAAAAAATGAAGAAAAAGAAAAAGTGAAAGATAGCGCGCGCGCGCGGGTGGTCAGTCGACGAACGCGTTAATCTCCCGTGAGAAAGCGAGCGAAAAGTAAAGAGAGAGAGAGAGAGAGAGAGAGAGAGAGAGGAGAGAAATTCCTCGGAGGGTGTTTTACTCAAAAATAGCGCAACTCGTGAGTTTCTTACCGAGAGTTCTTCAACGTTGATAAATTCCAGTCGAAAAATATTCAGGGTCACCGTGGCAAGGTGGAACATAACCTCAATCGACCGGCGCACAGGGGAGAGACTGCATCCGAAATGATCTGTTTTCCACGTATTTCCACGTGCGTGCGTGTGCGTGCGCGTGTGCGATGGACGACAGTCGTGCGTCGAAGGAACGTTGAATTTTCCTTAGGGTGGAGAGAGAGAAGAAAGGGCTGACGAGGAGAGACCGACCGTAGGAGCGAAACGGGGAGAGTGCGTTTTGAAAAAAAAGTCGATAAATGACTGCAGCGACGCGAAATTTCGCAAAGCACGTGAGAGTAATCGATAATGGCCACGAGAGCTTCTGTCAAGTGACAGGAATCGTTGATTCGACGACTCCTCGTCGCGTTTGGACCGTCCGTAGGAGAATTGCGTGACTGGATTGCCAGTCACTCCGCAACTGAACCGGTTGGACGTTGAACGTTGAACGTGTGCGTTCAACTATCTCAAAACTGTACAGCAGATCCCATTCCCTCCGTTTCGTTCCTCCCCGTTCCCTCTGTCCGTTCATTCACGCGTTCCGCCTGTTCCGCCAATCAAATCATGCGCCCTATCTATGAATTAGGCAAATGAGGCCCATTCAACAACGGGATTCATTAACGAGAGCCTCCCCCTCCTTAATTAACGCTACCGAGAGAATTAATGAAACGAGCGAACCTTATAGCGCTAACATCGATACGATCCAAATCCCCGTAGCTTTAACGCCGCTATAAACAAATTCACGCGTGATCCAGAAAATTATAGTTAGGGCAGGGAGAGACCCCACCATCGCTCTTTTGGAGAACATCGACGTCCGGGAATTCTCCTTGTTCGTCAAACTCGACGCAGTCCTGGAATGCACTGCCATTGGTACTAAAACTATATAGGCGTATAACGGTGTAGAAAAGGGGAGAGAGAGAGAGGGAGAGAAAACTTGATTTCCCAAAGTAACAAAGGGAAGTAACGTGGGATTGAAATAAAATAAGGAGCGTTTCGCGTGCGTGCGTGCGTGCATGCGACAAGTGAGAAAAGTGCTAATGCTTCTTCCTCGAATTAAATTTCACCGTTTTGTTATACGAGGTCGGGACATCGCTAAAATTTGCGTATGCTAATTCCTTGGGGTTCCTTTGCTAAACGAAGGAAGTAAGAAACGGGGCGACAAATGCCTTCAGTCACCATAACGATGGATAATAGTAGGGAAACCTTGGGAGACTTCTCATTATTACTGCGCACTGCACACTGTTCTTTTTAACAAACTCTTACTTACCGTAAAAAGGGGAAAATTCAACGATGCTAATTATTTCCGTAAATGAGACTGTTTAGCCGAAAAAAGCGAATTTTAATCGCACGGTATTCCATTGCAGACGGAGAGAGAGAGAGAGAGAGAGAGAGAGAGAGATACAGTAAGCGAATCAAGTAAATCTTTCATTAAAGAGTCGATGAACCAAGGACAAATATCGAAAAAGAGAATAGGAAGTGTGAAACTTCCTTCGGTCTGTTATCTTCCGTGGTCGATGCATAATCGTGCAAATTAATATCGAGTACGAGCCACCCATCATCAGTGAATGGAGAAAAGAAGCGAAGAATGCATTTTTCATGCGCCAATTAACAAACGGGTCTTCTCGTCTAGTAGAAAACCATTCTTTATGCATATTGCACCAATAATTTTGGACGTAAATCAAATCGGACCGTACGAACTTAACGATCTATGTGTACGCGTATAGGAAATTACGTTTACTTAAAACATAGGGAAAGAGGTAGTACCGGTACTCTTCGTTGTTTTTCGAGTATGTTTAGACCAGTGATCTGTCAATGCATGCATAACAAATGAACTTCTGCATTGAAAGTAGCGAACATTCCGCAATTAGCTAATAACGAGCTAGTTTCTCAAGAGAATACAATTAACTTTAGCAATCTTCTTTTGAATTTGATTATCAGGTGCTACGGCCTCTCGTATGATAGATGAATGAAAAAATAATGATGCAATTTTCATTTTTACTCACGGAAGTAATTCAAAGTTTCTCGGATCTGATCTGGCGATAACTTTAAATCTAAATCCACAGTTTGTAGGGCTGGAGAAGGTATGAACCAATCTGCGTTTTCGTAACCTATGATCATCAATAATACATATATATAGAAATATACACACATGCACACATATTTATATATATATACAGAAGAAGATAGACAGGGTAGTTTTGTAAGATAATTTTCTTTTTAATGATTTTGCTTTACCGTGAAATTCTGTTAGAGTATCTGCCCTAAGACGATATCGAGGAATTTGTTCTTCTATTAAACTGATTATTTCCACTTCCGGTAATTCCCCACTGCAGCACACTTCTGTAATCAAAAAAATAAAAAAAAAACGTTAATTAGAAATTTGGGCATATTGCATTTGATAAGGAAAGTGTAAGCGAAGAGTTCCTCTTTTAAAGGACGTTGGTGCTGCCACATATCGGAATCTGTGGCAACTGTTTAATCGGCTCAAGAGGTAAAAAGGAATGATAAATTCCACCCTTTGATCCAAGATAAGATCAAATACACACACACACACTTTTAAGATAAAATTTAAAATTTTTAGATTTCTCTAATAAAATGATATCATACCATCTCGCCATTTGCTAAGTATTTCATCCCGTCTTTTGTGAATATTCTTTAAACGAGCTGGGCACTTGGGTTTTTCAATTTTCTCATTATTCATAAACATTTTTTAGGAAAATCCCATAATGTCTCCACCATGGAAACGTTTCTATGGGATGTGCCCATATTGTTTGGCTGGCCAAAGATTTACATAATCACAATCGTATAATGTTCTTATGATAAAATTTTTCATCTTTCAATATTTATTTAATAGTTATCACTGAATCAATTTATTGAGACATTTTTGATAATTTTAACTTGATTTGAATATTTGATCTAGCTAGAACGAAAGTCGGAGAACAACTCAATAAACTCAGTAGGCTAGACGAAGGACCGAAGAAAATAGAAACGGCTACTGTTATTGGAATTCAGCCAATTCTCATGTCGGATTACTCGATAATTAATAAAAAAAAAGAAGCCCATAAAGAATTCTCAAGATTTTAACGAAATTCGAATACTTGATGGAATATCGAAGAAAATGCGACCAATCAATAACATTCATAATTAATTTTTCCTCAATTTACATTAAAAAATCAATTTACCGAATAAATCATATAAATATTATTTATGTTATAATTAATTTGAATTCAATCCTACATTCTTACTGCTCAATTTTTCTTCTGTTAACGAGAACGCGATAATTTCTACCGAAGAAATATTTACTAAAAGATTAATTTGATTAATAAAACTGCCTGCGTTTTATTAATTAGATCCTCGTGTAGAAATTTAATAGATCGAGTTTAAAGACACTTTTGTATTTATGGTGATGACATAGATTACAAAGTTCCTGGCTACTGGTGTTAAGTAAGCCAGGCCGAGTTGAAATGTGCATATAGCCTGCAGATACATTATATAATCTGCAGAAATAAATTTGCCTTCCATCTGAATACGTGACTATCTGTCTTTCTTGAAATTGATGATGCGTGAACTAAGAACAGCACGTACCAATTGGCCAAGAAATTTTTTTCAAGATAACTTCGCTATTTAAGTTTACTGTAAAAACTAAAATACGACAAAATTTTCAATCCTTAAAGATTTCGTTAGAAAAAAATTTCTTGTTTCTGAATTTTTTAAACTTTAATATGCATTAATGAAAAGTAGTGAATCGTAAGAATATAAGTATGAAGAAATTTTTTTAGAAATTACTAAACTGATAAAGTATTATCTATATCTCGGTAATATATATAGGCAAATTTATAAAAGGATTTTTATCGCTGAAATTTCCTTGGCAATGGTAATGGAAGAAAGATAATAATGATGATGATGATGAGGTTTGGCAGCGCCGGTAATGATGATGATGATGATGATGATGATGATGATGATGATGATAATGATGATGATGATGATGATGATGATGGTTATGATGATGATGATTAAAATAATGATGATGAGAAAAACGAGTATGACATAGTACATGCACCATCTAAAAGTAATCATCATTTACCGCAGACCAATGGGAATCACCATAAGATCCGCCGTGAAGATTATAAAACTCCGGTCTTCCAGCATCAAGGCCAGTTTCTCGTGAGCCTTTTAGCTATCCCGATCTTACCCCGACTTGGCGCAAAAGTATTCGATCGAAAGCTCGAAATTTTCTCTTATTTAAACATTTGTATATTAAAAAAAACCCAAATAATGTTAAAAAGAAATGTGTATAGTATTGAGTGTTTTTTTGTGAAATTATTTAGTGGTCAATTAGTGACTGTACTTTAAGTATGTTTTGCTAATAAGGGTAAATAAGAATAAATTATACAGTAAATTTAAATTATTAAGAAATTTATGATTCAAATCTATATGTTTTTAATGTTTGAGCCTTCTTGGAATGTATGTGTGTTTGAAAAAGAAAAACAAATTCCTACACAAAAAATATCCTCTCTGAATGTTGACGACTCAATATTATCAAATAAACTCCAGAACTCTATTAATTTTATTGAGAATATTGGAACAAGCTTAAAATTATTAATAGAGAATGTAACTTCTTAAGAAAGTAATATTGAACATACCAGTAATAGTCTCGGCGTCTCTGGTGACAATTGTAGGGGTGGGGGGCAGGACAACTGCTTTATTACGTTTAGCCCTAAGAGCCTGTAAGGTCGCCCTAGCTGATGGGGAGACCTTCAGGACAGTGGAAACTGGTAGAAAGGGATCTTCGGCCCTATCTGGACCGACATCCTCCAAGGTGGCCAGTTTGGACGATGTAGTATTAAGCTTATTTACTTCACCTTCCTGCTATTTCAAATATTTATTATTCAAATAATCTTTACTTAATTACATTGAATTCTACATTTACAATTTAATATCTTTGGTCTTAGTTTCAGTTTTTAGCAATTAACTTTAGTCACAAATTTTATATATTTACCTTATGATCTTTGTTTTATTATGTTTAATACTGTCTTTTTTATTAAAAGAAATGCAGATTTACTTAATTAGGAAACATAGAGAAACCAGTATTTTAGAATGTTTAGAGCATGCAGGTTTCTAATTGCTATTAAACTCTACTACTTTATTTTAACACATATCGAAAGTAAAAGAAAAAATAAAGCTTACCGTGTTGTATTACAAATATTTTGGTTTCCACAGGGGAAACCACAACAATCACCAGTAGAAGGATTCGTAGTAATACTGAAAATAATAGAAAAACTCATTATAATAATTTTATAACGATGACAGACTTTAATAAAATTAATCAAACTTGAATAAATTCAGAATAATAACTATTTGGAATGAAGGATAGTGAAGTATTTGTCATGATCGAGAGAAAAAGTGAAGAAGTATAGTCCGTTCCAAAGTTTTTCTCATGTAAACATATCATTGATAGTAGAAAAATAGGTGCATCAGCAGAGGCATAAAAATAAAAAGATACTTCATAGAAAAAGAGAATTTGTAGGTTATACAGCTATTCGGTTGTAGACAAGAAAAGATTAAAGTACAAAGTGCGATTGTCCTGTCATAACAAGGTAAATGTTTGAGCAAAAAAAAGTATCTCGTTTAATCAATGACATCAGAAGGAAAGTGTTTCACAGAATTGAGAAATTAACGTTTACGAGATCAGCTGTCGATAATTCCGCCGAGTGTTTAACGAAATGAGTCGTCGATAGGAATTTAAAGAAGTAATCTTTTCTTATATATATAGAAGGGAGGGAGGAGCGAAGCAATAATTAAAATAAGCACCGTTAACGATTAAAAACATAAATTTTGTTACTTTGATATATCGATTTAGCCGATGCAGTCCAGTCACTTAGCGGAGAAAGAAATTGGATGAAATAACCAGTGTTGGCGTTAAGAGGAAAAATGTACGTGTGGACAATTTTACCATTGATTTTTGCCCGATATTGAACGAAAATTTTTCAATGAACATAATCCTGCGACCCACGCTAGGAAAGGTCGGAAAATTTCGAAGGGTAGGAAATTTCAAAAAACGTGTCGTCAGCTTACCGATTTTCTATTTGCACAGTGCATCCTCAGTTTTTCACGATTTTTCAATGTTCATCCTGGAACGTCCCGTATCAATTTTTTTCAATTCTAACGAAAGCTTTATCGCAAAGTTTGATTTTTCGCGACCTCCAGTTTGATACGTTACGTATGACTTACAAATTGTAGCTGGTTCGTGATCGAGTCACAATTGTACGTTAAATATAGGATAGAACCGAGTAAAGGCTGCGCGTGTATGCTGCGAGTACCCCAACAGAATCTAAATACGGTGTACGGGCAGTCGAAAATTTGAACGCACCACTTCGCCTCGCTTCACTCGCACGTCACATTTCTCCACTGAATGCTAGTAAAGGATAAAGCAACGAAAAACGAAGCACGTAAATTTCGCATTATTCCCTTTCTTTTTCAAAAATATTTTTACCCATGGTACGCGCGCGCGCGCGCGCGCGGCATGTGACGCGTACGCGTACACACACACACGCACACACGCGCGCACGCACTCACACATCTATTTTTGTTCTCTCCCAACTTATATTCCTACCGAGAAATTTGATCGATAAACAAGAGGATATTTTGCTACAAAAAAGAAAAAAAAATGAGCGATCGATAGTATTTTTTCACTCGTCGTCGATACGAAGGAGTTATCTCCATGCCCAATTCTTATGTAAAATCATGGTTAAAAATAATCTTTTATTATACCGCGCGAATCCTCCCCTCGCCCCGCCCGGTTAATTCTCATTATGTAAAGCGTCGTTTCTTCGGGGATTTCTGTAAAATTTCGATAGGCGCGTCGTCTCGCTCGCCCCTATTGCATAAATCCTCGATATTTATAGTCGTCGCGACTATTTTGGCGCGTACGCGCGAGATAAGGGACTACTGACTTTCTTCCTGGCGCAAAATCATTATGGCCGAAAAGTTTTCTCGCGCTTCGCATCTCGATGGTGTGTGCGCACGTACGCGTATGTACATGCGACGTCTGGTCAACGTCGGAGAAATCGCGCGCGCGCGCATTATGACGGAAGTGAAAAAATCAGACGAAAGATTCGCGCAGAGAATTCGCCCGGACGAAAGTGACCAAATTCCACGCGTCGCTCGTTGCTTCGGCCGATAAGAGACTCTCGTCGATGAAAAAAGCCAAAAAAAAAAAAGAGAGAGAGAGAGAGAGAGAGAGAGAGAAAAAAAAGTTACCGCATTCGGCTCGTTTCAGGCTCGCGCAATATTTTTTTTTCTTTTTTTTTTTTCTCTCTCTCTCTCTCTCTCTCTCCGCGGAGATAAACTCGGCCTAGCGACCGTCGCGCTTAATTTTCTTCTCTGCCAATTACCTAAATCCAGAATTCCTAGCGAGTGGTAGGTCCTTGTCATTGTAAAAAATTCAAAATTCGCACGCTCAAAGTGCCAGCACTGCTCTCACCACGAGAAACCGGAAATGTGGTAATTTCCCAATGGCGGGAAATCCGCGCTCGATCCGAGTGAAAGTTTCGCTCGCGATCGAGACACGGAAGATCGCCGGACGACGCGGCCGCGGGGGGGGCGAGGATCCACGAAGGATCCAACCGGGAAGGATCCAGGTAGGTGGTGGAGGGCGCGTCGAAAGCGGGGGTGGGAATTATCGGGGCGAGGAGGAAGTTTGTTCGTGGGTCGCGCAAAAAAATACGTACGTACCATGTGGGTCGTGCTAGTGAATTTTTCTGCCAGCAAGCTGGCAGCCTGAATATCGATTGTCATTATTTATATCGTACGTTTCCTCTTCAGTCATCGATTCACTTTTTACATTTTACATTTTTACAGTAATGAGAGAGTTAAGTTTAGCTAGCCGTACGGTACTTTAAGTTTCCCCATGTGTGATCATAGGTGTTATTAAGGGAGTCGAGTGAAGAGAATGACGGATAGCCAGCAGCAGTTTTGCTTGCGGTGGAACAATTTTCAGGCGAACATCACAAGCCAGTTCGAGGCCCTGCGAGATGACGAGGACTTTGTCGACGTTACGTTTGCCTGCGATGGCAAGCGGTTACAGGCACATAAAGTTGTCCTTTCCGCTTGCAGCCCTTATTTCAAGGAGTTGTTCAAGGTTAGAAACTTTCCTTGCCGCTCCCTCCCCACCTTATATTCCGCTCCTTCCACCACCCCTCCCCCTCGCCCTCGATCCCTCTCCCCTTGCAATGGCCAAGACGTCCCATCCCATCCCCTCCCCACCCCACCCCACCCCATACCATGCCCAGGTTGTCCAATCCTCCCTTCACCTACGAGCACACCTACGCTGGCACCTCTACGCTTACATTCGCATCTACCGTGTGCATCTATCTCTCCCGATGATGAATTAATACATTTTCGCTCTGCCAATTTTTCCCCCTCTTTCCTCCGGTTATCCTTAATTCGTTGTTGTTGCGAATTCTCGATTTGCCAATAGTCGAGTCGATTGTTGCTCCTGAATTTTACGAATAATTCTCTTTACGTGTTACGCGTAACTATGGATGAATTTTTTTTTTTTTTTGTTGCTTGATGAGTCTCTCATTTTCTGTCTCTGTCTCTCTCCCGCTCTCTCGCTCTCGGTACTCCTGATAATTATCAGTTATTGATTATTATTATTCTTTCCCTTTTTTCCTTCCCCCTCTCCTCCCTTTTCCACTCTCCCCTCTATCGCCAAATAGCGCTTATATGCATTTAATACTATGCTTGACGTGTGATGTCTCGATATCTTATTCTATTGCAAAAGTTTTCATTTTTCTCTCCGGCACTCCCTATTTTATAGACCATCTACTTGTAAAGAATGTACCCTACGATCGTACGATAGTAGGCTTGTCCTTACACTTTGTAATAAAGAAGTTTCTGCGAATTATGATATTACATAAGTTTCAATTAAATCTGAGAGACATCGTGCTAGAAGTAGAAATTGCACCTTGATACGATCAAGTACCAAGTACTTTGTATTATTTTTAATTGGATCTTTATTTTTAGACAAATCCTTGTAAGCATCCCATAATTTTTATGCGAGATGTGGAATTTGAACATCTGCAGTCTTTGCTGGAGTTTATGTATGCTGGAGAGGTCAACATCTCTCAAGCAGAATTACCAACGTTTCTGCGTACAGCCGAATCTCTTCAAATCCGTGGCCTCACCGACTCTCAAAATAATCAGCACAACAACGAAAAGGTGTGTTTGAAAAAACAAAACAAACAAACAAACAAAACTTATCTGGTATTAATTTGCATAATTTTTATTACTAAATTAAGTATCGAATAAATAGGGTTCGTCTTATTGGTACGTAATTTCAATTTTCTAAATTGAATTTATTTTTAGCATTTGAAGACAAATAACATTCATGCATCGAATGGCAGTGGCCTGATCTCACCAAACTTTGATGATGAGCGTAGTAAAACTCCACCTCCTTCGAGCCCTCCACCTTTGAAAAGGCTGTGTAAATCAAGTGATTCGCCTCGAATTTCTAGTCCAGTAACTAATGCACCAGCAGCTTGTGCTCCAAATACACCACGCTCGCGCCCACTTATCGAGCCGCAAGTTCAGCTTGATTGTTATAAGGATCTCGATATTGTTGAGGTATTCAAAACATTACTGGATTTCACCTATTTACTTATAAACTTATAACGATATTACCCTAAATGGATCTTAAAGTTTTATTACGATATTGAATCGCATGTTGATAATTTAGTTTTCCTTTAAACTTCATTGAAATTTATTTTTTAGCCAAAAATAGAATTACCTGAATATGGCAGTGACGACGATTGCTCCCCTAAACAAGAAGTTAATACCTTACCAGGCGGCTTCCTTAGTCTAGATGGTGGAATGGAAGTTGTTCCAGCATATCCACAATCTTTTCAAGGTAAATTTCTTTTTTAAGAATTTGCGCGCCAATCGAAATTAGGCAAGTAAACGAACTTGCTTACAAGCTGACTAAAACACTTGATATGTAGGAAGCGGAATAGAAGGTGGAATGCCTGGACCATCCCACGGGAGTTCAGAATTGAATCCGGAGCAACAAGGTGAGTAAAAGTTTTGTTCTATTTATGGTAGTGCGAGCACCATTACAAACAGCAACAACCTAGCCATTACATCACAAAAATCTAATGTGAATTGAAAGAAAGAGGAAGGAATCGTGATGGTTTGAAATGGTAAGCTCGTGTGTAGCTCTGGTAGGTTTTGGTAGGCGGTAGGTGACATTTGACACTCAGAGGATTTTTTTACATTAGGGCCAGCAGAGTGCAGTTTGCAACAAAATCAGCTGTGTTGTATGAACGTTGCCTACATAACCCAAAGTGTAAACTAATAATAATTACATCCTGCGTGTAAATATTTTGAGAGATCCTATTTCCTATGGCGCTTCATAATTTTTTTCATGCTTCTTGTGCAATTCCCTGTGTGTATATCATAATAATGTATATACACATCACGTGTTGTGGATCTACTATTTTCCACTGAAAAGATTAATAATTCTCTTATACAAGCATTAACATCAAATTAATATAGTATATATATTAAATATATATATATATTTATATATATATATATATAATATATGTACATATACATATACATAATATACATTTAGATTCGATATATTTGAAAAATTACTAAATTCTTTTCACTTAATTCCAAAGTAGAGAAAATGAAAAACGATTTAGTTTGTTTAGATCGTGATTATTATTTTTTCTCTTTCAAAACATTTTTGCTCTTTTACAATTAAAAACATAAACTGTTTCATTATTTGGTATTGGTTCATCAATCTGGCCCTAAATCTACTCAATTACACGATCAATACATTTTATCAAAAACAATTACTACTGCTATTACTATCATATTACTATAACAACAAGAACAACAACAACAACAACAACAACACCAACAAAGCTTTACCGATCCAAGCTTACCAAATGTTCAAATCCAATAATAACTCGTCCATTCACTCATGTACTTAGACTCTACAGGCAGCAATAAATAGTAGGGCCATGAGATAAAAGAAATGTTATTAAAAAAAGAAAATTAATAACAATCATAATATTTAAATAAATAAATAAAAAATGTGAGCAATGAAAACGAGAGAAAGAGAGAGAGAGAGAGAGAGAGAGAGAAGAATAAATGAATAAACAAGAGGGAAGTTTAAAAAAAAATAAAATAAAATAAAATAAAAAAGAGCTAGCTGGTTGTTGCTGTCCTGTGGTGGGTGGTGTGCATCTTTTTCTCATAAAAAAGCGTTGGTGTGATAAGAGAGTGGTGGTGCTAATGCTGTGTGTGGTAACGTGCTACGTGCTGTGGGCTGCTACGGTTAGAGCAAGTTGTGTGTGTGTTGCAGCTGACCTGCCTAAACTGCACTCGCTGGACCCACGCCCCTGTCCTCTGTGCAAGCGCATGTACAGTAACTTGTCCAACCTGCGGCAGCACATACGCCTCATCCACAACCCTCAGAGTGTCACATGCCCTCTATGTAACAAGCCCTTCAAGACCAAGCTGTACCTCAAGCGTCACCTGGTCAGTTTCCACGAGCTCAGCGTCACTTACAAGCAACGCCAGGAAGAGATCTGCCAGCAGCAAAACGTTCAAGGACACCAGGTTAACGCGCAGGGACAGGTTAATGTTCAAGGTCATGGGACACAAATGGACAATAAGATGCACCTGACCTCGTCAGCCGTTGCCCCCTCGTCCATTAATTTGCAGGACGGGGGGGCTGCCACGGGGGTCCCAGACCCTAAGGTCAGGGCCTTTCAGCCCAATGAAAACGCTTATTCGGTTGATTCGGTTGAACTCGCCGACTCCAAGCATTATGCCACTAACATTCTGTAGTTCGACGTACCGACGTACAAATCCTTTATTTATTCTTAGTAATCAGTATCGTTTTTGTGATATATCGCGCTCTGGCTGATCTCACTCTCCATCCTTCCTCGCGACCTTCTATCGGGGACCTAGATGCGCGCGTTTAAACTAAACTTTGGAACTTTGGAACTTGGCAATTTGGCAAATCTGCAATTTAGAAACTTTCGAAACTCTTGCCAAATTCAGATTTTCTTTGGGCATCGGGCGAAAAATAAATTCATTGATTTAGAAGGATAAGGTACATACATACAAACATACATATATACATGCATGCGTACATACATACATACATACGCACACACATACATAGACTTTTGAGAGACGAGAGACGAGAGTTCCCAACTTTCAAAAAAAAATCGCTCTAGGTTCTTTGAAGATTTCGAGGGAATATTCGAGGAGTGACTTCAGCCGTATATATACTTACCTATCGAGGTTGATCTTTTATTATTTAACGAACATGTGATTCAATAGGAAACGTATCTTTCGAAACTGATCGACGAGTAGATAGAGATAACGTATTATACAAGGCTGATTCTGTATTTAATGGATAGGTGGTTATTGTGCGACGTAAGGCACGGGTATCGTTTTAAGAATTTTTCATTTCATTAGGTAATCTATAAGGGTTCAAACTTCAAATCTTACGTTTCGTATTTTAGCCAGGCTTTCTCAGGCCGAAGGTTCACGATTTTTCACACGATTCCTGGGCAATTCCATCTTACGGACGTATTGATACACGCGCGCGCGCGCGTGTGTGTATTTATCGATCAGCGAAATTCATCTCTCTCGTTTTATTCTATTTGACTTTATCTCGATTATTCGAACGATCGATCAAATGATTTTAAATCAACTTTATTCTTTGTTAGAAATGCTCGTCTTTTTTACAAATCTCAAAACTTTTTTTTTATAATCCGACAATTTATACTGCTTATTAAGTTATTTCTTTTAACCGATTCACATTCGCTGATTAATTTTATCAAATGAAATTTTACATCATCGCATTCGCTCGTTAATATACTTTTTATATTGCTCAAGAGTTTCTCGTGGACCTTCGACCCCGGAAACATCAGGCTCATAATTTTACTCATAATTTTTACTTAGAAAACGTGCCGCCATTTAACATGTATATAGGTCTGGGAGACTAGTTTAACGCGTAAAATCCCGTGCCTATTTATCATAAGAAATTGAACGCTAAAGAGGAAGAGTTGAAGAAAAAGGAAGCAAAAGCAGCAGAAGAAGAGGATGAAGAGGAAGGAGAAGCTGAAGCTGAAGCTGAAGTTGAAGTTCAAGTTGAATTTGAAGTTTAAGTTGAAGCTGAAGAATTGAACATTCTTCTCTCAGAAAAGGGGGTGAAAAAATGACTTGAATACCGTAGGTGGAGCAGCCACCCCACCTCGTACTGATAATTCTGCAGCCGGATAACTTGTTGTTTTATTTAATGCTATACAGTGTTACACAGACTACAGATATTTACAACAATATTATATTCTTACAGAGAATTATATTTACTTTATTATTACAGCGCAAATATGTGCAATGTCATAGCAATCGTACATAATATATTTTTCACATGCATACATTGCAATATACAGCCAATCGACAGCTCAACAGAGTAATAATATCTATTATTAACAGTTATTGACAAACCGTGATCGCAACAATGCAGCAAGTTGAATTAAATATATAATAAGACTGCTGGGTTTGTGCTGTTCCTTCTACAACTGCTGCTAATTTCACCGGCATCTTCATACAAGCATATGTATATAAATATGTTTTTCTTAGAGACAAGCCTCGAGCAAATTTTAATCCAATCTATATTTTCTCTTAAAAATTTTATGCACAGTACGACGATTGAATTATCAATTGAGAATCCTACTTTTTATCACGATTATCTGACGAAGTATCGTTTATTCGCTGTATGCGTTGATAATTTTTATGCAACGATAGTACTTAATTAACTTGTTTCTTTTTACAATTTTTTTTTTTTTTTTATTAATTTTCCGAGTAAACTAATCCTTTTTCCATCAAAGTGTGCAATAGATCGTAATTGTTCTTTTTTTTTTTTTTTATTGAAGTGAAAGAGATGACAGGCAGAGGGAGGGAAGGAGGGATAATCGTTAAATAGTTTTGCAGTTGTAAATTACGAACAGTACAAACTTCAGTCAGAAAACTCCATAGCCATATAGTACCACACAGTACAACTCAGGATTTTTTATATTATATTTTACAGATGAGACAATAGTTCCATAAAATAGAACGCAAACGAGCATAAGGTGAATCTGAAGAATTCAAAAGCGTAAAAGAAAGAAAGAGGGAGGGAGAAAAGAGAGAAGAAGAGACGTGGGCGAGGGAAGAAAAAAGAAAAAAGATTCTCAGATTCCCCGATGGTCGGCTTGCGTTTGCAACAACAGGCTCTTTACCTCACATACAATCAAATTACAGATGCAGCTATATATTATTACAATATATTTACATACAACAATTTTACAATAGTACCGGAAGTTGCAACGACTGCAACAATAACAATTAACCGCACATATTGAACAATATAAGAACCGTTTTTATTATCTGTTATTACTACATTAAGCGATTACAGTGTAAACGACATTTCCTTCTTTATTTCAAGAAACTCTCGAGGGTTTTCTTCTCTCATCGAGTGCTAAGTGATTTTCAGTTACAATATAAACGTATGCCCAGCACATAACTGACAATTAGTACCACAATAAGATTAGATTATAAATGTTGCATATCATATTATAATATTGTTATACATTTGCCAAGCAGTGTTACATTCGCAAACTCTCGTGCCTTGGGCCTGGAAATGGTTGTCTTCATAGAGATTTTAACCAACCACAGCATTACAGAGGACATTAGTTTACTGGCTTTTATTCGCCTTACTATTATTTTCATTGATCCAATCGATTAATTTTCAATAAAAATCACAGTGAACTTTAGATTGCGCGCATTGAACTATTGAGAATTATTCGAGTTTCAATGAATATACTACAGAGTACATCATCAGATTGCTTTAGATCGATTCTTTGCACATCGCTTCTTTCTACAGATCACAGTTTAAAGTTTACAGTTTACAGATTTACAAAGTTAGAGATTTACAGATTAACAGATTACAATAGGAGAATATAATACGTATGATGCGATACGATACGATACAATACAATACAATACAATACAATAGAGACGACGCACAGTGCAATAGTAGTAGGAAGGCCTAGGCACCAGTATACCTCATATATAGTAAAGAGAAAAATTGCCCCCATTTGTCCAAGTAGCCATTTTGACCGAAGGCACGAGATCCATATAACTCTACGTGTACCAGAGTGATGTGTTACAGAGGTTCACAGAAATAACTATTAATCGAGCATCTTTTGACAGGCCGGACTTCGCTGGGCATTAACGACCGGTTAAACTAGTTAATACCGCACTTTTATAAATTCCATCATTACGAGCATTTGCGTCACGAACAATTCTCGAGTCATAAAAACACAGTTACATATATGATACAATTACATTACGTTACAATTACATTACGATTACACTATGGTCCCATTACACGGTCCTATTACGCTCCCATTACGACGGTCTCTCTCTCTCGGAGTATGTAATCGTAGTGGGGAGAAAGGAAAAAAGCGAGGGGAAAAAGAACCCAAGGAAATAATCGCATTAAGGGAAATGCACAATTTTTCATTGGCGATGAGCTTAATTGTAAGGGAAGGACCGTAGCAAGGTTAGAATTAGCTTCCATCTCCTCTCTCCCACACCTCAACCCCCCGGTGTCCTCTTTTCTCTTTTTTTTTTTTCTTTTTTTTTATTCTTCTCTCCGTAATATCCCAATGTAGCAGCAGGTGCACTGAATAACTTTTCCTAATTGTACAGAGTGCAGCACAGAAAGGAAGGGAAGAAGGGACTTTTCTTTCTCGTCCTACTGTTTTTTTTTTTTTTTTTTTTTTCTTCTTTTCATCTCTCCTTTTCCTCGCCCTTTTTCAAATCTTATCAAATCCACGTGGAGAAGAAACGTCTCTTTATCAGACTCTCCAAGAGACTGCTTTCCTTTTTTGGGGGAGGGGAAGCATGAAGCGAATTCTGAAAATTTGCCGCTTGCAATCTCCCGCGAGAGAGAAACAAGAAAAAAAGAAAAACGAGAAAAGGAGGAAAAAAGTGCAAAGTAGAGAAGAACAAAGACACAACTACTACTATTACTACTACTACTACTAATACTAATACTAATACTAATACTAATACTACTACTACTACTACTACTACTACTACTACTACTGAATTTATCGTGAATATGAATCGTGAAGCATGGAAAAAAAGCGTTCAATTAACTTAAGAAGAAAGAGGCGGAGCTTTAAGGGCTTTTAGCTTTAATCGCTTACATGCGAAGATTTCATTTCTTTCATTTATCTCAAGAGGGACATTACAGCTGATTCATGATACCGAAGTGAAATTTACCCCTGAAACAGAAAATCGCTGCATTATCGTCTCCTCGAAACTTTTCAATGTAGAAAAGCAGCAAGGTTGAATGTACATGAAAAATTTGCAAAATGGCCTGATTCAACGGGATTCTTTTCTCTCTCGAGTGTCATGAATTGGATATTTCGAATATCGTCTTATCGATTACATTATTACTATTACTATTATTATTATTATTATTATCATTATTATCATCATTATTACTATTACTATTATTACGATTATATTATTTAACAATAAAAATAACAGTAGCGGCAACAAGAAAAACAACAATAACAATAATAATGATAACAACAAAAACAAACAACAATTACCATCGTAACAATCATCATCATTATCAACATTATCATCATCGTCGTCATTATAATAATAATCATATGCATAATATTTACTAATAATCAGCAGCATTATTTAAACAACATACTTGAAAGAAGAGTCAATGATTCTCTTTCCTCTACCGAGATGTAAATAACTCGGTTGATTTCTGATTATTTAAAGAAAAAAGGATCAGTATCTGTTAGTGCATTTAATTATATTTGTCTCTTTATAAATATCATATATATTTATATATAGTCGTAAGCGTAAAATTACCTTGAGAAGAACGAGGTAGATTGCGATTTTTTGTTCGGACAGTTTGGACAGTGGTGCTCAACTTAGGAGAGATTCAATTAAAGTTTTGAGAAACTTTGTCGAAACTAAATATAAAGAGGGGAATTAGCAAAGTTTCCTTTAAGTTCCACACGCAATCTCTCAGCTTATTTATTCTATTTATACGTATATCGTTTTATCTATTATGTACATACACACATGTGTGATTTATATTGTTTTTATAATGCGCATGATACACAATCATTTGACTTTATTGTTATATGTTGTATTCTCCTATTCTCTTAATCTAATTCTTAATATTAATATTATTACTGTTGTTATTATTATTAATTTTTATTATTATTATTATTATTATTACTATTATCGGCATGATTACTATCAAGAAGCGCTTTTTGTTAATCAATTGATAAATCATTCTTCTATAATCAGATCAGTGAATGTTTTAAAAAGAATAGGTATTTTTTTTTTGGTTTTCTTCTTTTTTAACGATTTACTTCAATAATCTTTTTTTCTCATTAATTCGTTCCGAGGGCAGACCTACGTTTGTATTTATTTCATCTTAAAGAAAGGGATAGAGAAAGGAAAAAAATGATCTAGTCAGGTAATTTCTATGTAAAACTATCGAACCACGTAAAATGGTTGTCGTTCGTACTTAAAAAAGACTGGCTGATAGAGAGAAGGGTCAAGGGAGAAAGAATAAAAGAAAGGAAAAAAAATGGGAACAACAAAGTAGTTATCTTTTAGATAAGACGAAAGGAGTAAGAAAGAGGGAGAGAGAAAGAAAGAAAAAAAAAGAGAGAGATGATCCAACAGGACAAACTGTTCCGACGAGAAATCGTTCTTTCCCAGGCAATACATTAATACGTCTAATTTCCCCCTCCTTTATTTGGACTCGCCGATCTCTCTGTAAAAAGATCGGTCCTTCCCAAACCCTCAGCCCTCACTCACCCCCTCCCCTTGTATTTTTTCAAAACATAGACTTATCTCTAGTTGATAGTTGATATTCTACAGGGAAGAAAGAGTAAGAGTAAGAATAAAAACGTAACAGTGAAAGTGAAAGTGTGAAAGGGAAAGGAAAAAAGCGGCGGTGACAGCGGCGATGACGCGTACGATAAAGAGGAGAAAAATTAATTGTAAATAGACTTAAGGGTTTTTTAAACATCCGAAATTCTCGCTTTTCTCGAAGAAGCAATCCTACTTGTCTAGTAGCGCATAATATAGAAAGAAAATACGGAGAAGGAACGATGAATTAAGATTCATTCTCGAGTTTCTCTTCTACTTGAAAATTTTGAATTCCGGCGATTCTCGAATACTACACTTTGGAACGAGCGATTTTTCCGTAAAGTCTGACGAGAATGCGAGTTTACGTGTGAGAATGAGTGTGCGGAAAGAAACGAATGAGATGATGATGACGATGACTGTGACGATGACGATGACCATTACAATAATAATAATAATAATAATAATAATAATAAATAATAATAACAAAAGTAGTAATAATTATCATCATCATCATTATCATCTTAAATAAATCATCGTCATCGTCATCGTCATCGTCATCGTCGCAATTTTCATCTTGATCATGAGAATAAATCGTGAAAATATCAGAAATTTGTACGCGGCTAGAATTCTGAGCAGATAATTGAATTCGGGAGTGCGACACTCTCGTATTTTTCGATAAAAAAGAAAAAACAAAAAGTATTAATGTACACGATAGAGAGAATGAGAGAGAGAGAGAGAGTGAGAGAGAAAATTTGAATGAGTGAGTGAGAGAAGGAAGGAGGGAGGGAGGAGGGGGTGTTATTTTGAAGAAGAAAAAATGAACCGGATAGTTGATAAGGAAAAAGTAAAAAAAGGAAAATTTCATTGTTTTTCTGTAAGATAAAGAAGGGTTGAAAAGCGAGCTTTTTTTCCGAAAGGTTTTGCCGAAAACTTTTCAGGCGAGAATCGATCGTACAAGTTTTCTCGATGGAAAAGTCACAATTATCTGAACAGAATGAGCTTCACATCAAAAAATGGGAGGAAGAAAATGGGAGAAAAAAAATGGAGAATCCAAGTTCTGTAACGCAATATAGATAATTAATTTAAGTGCAATGTAAAGAAGGACACGTAAAATCCCTTTTAAATGGGATTTCTTCAATTTTCTTTCGATTTTCCATTCGTGCTCTTGGCTTTTCCACCGTCACCCCACTAATCGATCTCCTTTTCGTTGTACTTTTCGATTGAGCCAATCGTTGATCTCCTTTTTTTTTTTTTTTTTTTTTCGTCGCTTCTATTTTTTTCCTCATTCATCGATATCGCCCAATGGCCAATTTTCCAGTTTCGCTGGAATCTTATCTCTGTACAAGGTTTAAGTCTTTGCGCAATATTCCTGCTGAGCTTTTTGAAAATGATCATTTCGCCTGAAAGTGCGAGCTAATTAAGGCGATTTAATCTAATCTAATGTAATCTAATCTAATCTAATCTAATCGAATCAGTATTCTAAAAGTCCAGTGAAAATGAAATTTTGACAAATTTGATTGTGATATAATTTTAAAAGAGTGTGACTGCTGCGCGATTAAAAAATGTAGATGTTAAGAAATTTTCAATTAAAACAAAATATTTATTTCCGTCCGAATTTCTGTTTTTCTCTTTTACGCATTAAAATGCGATTATGTACGTTTATATCTTTAATATTAATTGTAAATTATTACGATTATTATATATATTGCATTATTATTATTATTATTATTATTATTATTATTATTACTATTATTATTATTATTATTAGTTATCATCGTTATCATCATTATCATTATCACTATCGAATAGTTCCCATACGTATACAAACTTACACACAAGGAAACACAGCTCGATAATACATTGTAATTATACATCGGACATATACGAGAATAATTAAATTAAATAATTGATCGCTGATTCAATTATCGTAGGCTTTGCGTTTATTGTAATTTCTAAGAATGATCGCGCGATTACTGGTAGAAGAGTACGATGATTGATTGTAGCTTTTAAAAAGAAAAACTGCGCAAAGGGTTAAAGCTTGAGATAATTAGATCGGGTCAGGCAAGTGAGACAGTGTGCGTAAATAAGCGAATGCGTTGATTTTCAAGAAAATTGAATTTTGTCTTTCACTTGGTTCGTTCGAGGAGAGAAAAACTTGAGATTTTTCCTCCTCGAAGCGCAAATTCCATTGGAGTTTGCTCTCGTAAGAGAACAATTGTATGTACACCGACCCGGTGGGACGGTCTGAAAAAATTCCTGAGTACAAAGCAAGAACAATAATTCCAATTGACGAGAAAACAAGCAGATAATCGTAAAAAGGGAGAATCGCGCAAGAGTCGTCCATTAATTAATTATTTCTTTCTAGCTAACCCCTTTATCTTGATCTTTTTCTCTTAAAAAGTTTATTTTTTGCCGAGTGAATTCCTTCCACTGAAGAATCACTTTCTCTCCTCTCTCTCTCTTTTCCCCCGTCGTCTCTCCTACACATCTTAACTCCCACTTACCACGTTGTCTTCATTTGCCATAAAGCGCAAAAATGTACTCGGAAATTTTTTACAGCGCCGTTAATTGGGCATCTTTTTCTTTCCTTCATATTTTCATTAAAATAACACTGTAGCGAGGCAGTAGCGATGTTCCTATTTTATGTTCTTTTTATATCCAACCTTACTTATCATTAAATAAACAAATAATATAAAACTTTACGCAACTCCGTTTGGCTTTGTGAGAATTCATGTCAACTTAAAGTCTCAGTCGAGCTTAATGATAGTGATTGGTTTTTCATCGAAATCGCCAAGGAGAAATATCATCGAGACAACAATTTAGAGAAAAGCTGCTCGATCAATTTCCTCCGTAAAAAACGAACGAACGGACGGACGGACGGACGAACGAAAAAACCAACTAGTAAAAACAAATACAATGAATTAATTCAGTCTTGTTATATGGTTGAGAGAATAGAGATTCCACTCGACATTGCAATTGCCAGTGATCAATGGAGAAGAGAAAAGAAAGAGGCTGATTCCAAGAAATCGTAGGAATTACTATGTTAATTCCAAATTGAAAAAGTTCTCGTTTTCTTGTATTAGGACGAAACTCGGGAAATCTTGAAAGTACGAGTAACGATTGGTTTTCAAATGATCGGACCTGATCCGAAATGGTCTTGATCAATTGTAATTGATGAATCCATTGGCCGATTTTCATCAAAACCCAATCACATGTGTATCTTATAAAGGCAACTTGTCAAAAAGTACATTTTAATAAAGTCATTCATATTTGTAACGCTCCGTCGTGCCATTATTTATGCCATATTTATTATATAGAAAACATAGAAAACTTTTCTTTGTGTTTATATAACTTATAATGTTCCGAGCAAACGCGAAGAAAGAGAAAAGTAGCAAAAATTACGCAAGACTTACATCCTCGCACACATGCATACATCCACACACGTACACGTACACGTACACACGCGCGCAAAATACGTGCACTCAAAAGTACATCGTCGTCTTGTAAGAATCAAGGAAATTAATGCTCCAAAATATTTTCTTCGATTATTATATATATTATATATTATATATATATATATAATTACAAGGAAAAGGTATAGGTAATTTTTGGTCCACTTGATAAATTTGACAAATAAACATGATGAGTATAAACAATTAAATTTTGAGATTTCATTTCATTTGGTTTTATTTTTACGGAGAGATGTACTTTTCTTTTCTTCGTCTTCTATATAACCACCACCATCATCATCATCATCATCATCATCATCATCATCATCATCATCACCATAATTATTTTCTTTCTATAAGCATAATAAATTTGAGAATTTTTGAAATCTCCTTGATCGGAGGAACCCTCCAAAGCTCAGCGTACGTGTATTTTAAAGTTTAAAAGAATTTTCAGAGTGAAAATTCCCGGCTAGAATTCCAGAAGGCAAGTATTGCGCCACGTTGCTCTTAATTGATTGAATGGAGAAACGAATTGAATTCTGCGTGGAATTTATCTATCAAAATAGAAGAGAGAAAGGGATTGGGGAGGGTAAACGAGACAGATACACTCGATAGAAAAATATCGTTCATGCTGCAATATCGGGGGTGGGAGAGAGGGAGGGAGGGAGGGATGGAATATTGCTCGGCCTCAATTTCACCTCGATCGGATTCAAGTGATAAGAACGCGATGTTTTATAAATAGATTCCACACCTCTCGTAAATTTATCCGATCCTCGAATGACGTTTCTTGCTCCGATGAGGATCTTTCGTACAATTGCCGCTATAAAACAAGGAGAATTCTCTCTCTTTTCGAAAATCATGAAATCCACCCGAATGAGTTTGCTTTAATAACCCTTGCGCGTGAATCATAAATATTTATGAAATACCATACGCCAGATATACTTTGCCGACTGGTAATGTCTCTTAAATCATACAATGTTGTTTAATTCAGAGGGGAAGAAATAGAGAGATCAGGCACACGCCATTTATCTTTATCGTGAGATGAAACTAGAAGAGAGAGAGAGAGAGAGAGGGGAGAGAAAGCAAAAAATTTTACGGGGTGGTTTAGGTTTATGCAAAAATATCAACTGCGTGCTAAATTGTGGATTAGCTGAAAGGTACTAGGAACGAAGAAGCTTTTGCGAAGCAGTATAGGGAGAAGAAGGAGAAATAGAGATAGAGATAGAGTCGGTCCCTCACCATCAAGAAATTTACGAGCTGGAAACTATCACATACCAACGCAACTTCCTGAAGGAAAATGAGAAGTAGGATCGCGTGATAGACATCTGCCACAGATTCATATATTCTTGCACACACACAAACACGCGCGCGCGCATGCACACATACCGTACAACGTAAAATTTGTGGCGAAGGGAAAGAGTGGATTTTAACATCCACTTTATCCCAGAGAAAATCCCATTCCCCCTTTTCCTTTATTCCCACATTCTTGACTATCCTATTAGTATTTTGACCAGAGGTGGAAAACCACCCCATCGTCCCTATCTCGAAGGTTCGACTACCAACAAATTGCAATTTCAAAGAGAGAGAGAGAGAGTACAGAGATATTTTGTTGCAATAATTAAATGGGGGGGAAAAATGAAAGATTCAAGAAATCCTGTGATTGAGTAAAAATCAATGATAGAGAGAGGAGAGAGAGAGAGAGAGAGAGAGAGAGAGCTCTTGGGATTTTCACGAAGAACTCGACTCACCGATTGATTTCCCTTTGATCTTGTTCGTTCGCGGTGAGGTCTCTCATTAAAAGAACCTAACCCGGGCAGGGTTTGATAGATGAAAAAATTGATCGATGGTACGGGTGGCGATGGTGTGCGATGGTGTAGGTGGGTGGTAACCATGGTAGAGAGCCATTGGGTGAGATTGAAGGGAACAATTAGAGAGTGAGCGAGTGAGCGAGTGAGCGAGCGAATTAATGGCAGAGCAATTAAAAGCCGGGAGAGGATTGGGATTCCACGAGAGTTTTCCTTAATTCCTCGGAGTTGTCTCGGTTAAATAAGCAAGCGAGTGGGTGAGGCGAGGCGAGGCGAGGGAAGTAAGAAGTTTGGAAAGCTCAGCAGAGAAACACTTGTTTCAGCAAGGAGAGTGCGTCGTGGTAGACCGCGACTTGGTAGCAGCCGTGGGAGTGGGAAGCAACAGCAGCAGCAACAACAGCAACAACAGCAGCAGCAGCAGCAGCAACATTTGTCTTCATCCTCGTCGTCGTTGCGCGGAAATTCACCTTCCAGGACGGAATGGCTACCTCTCGATATGCGCACCACCCCACCTGCCGCTATGCCCGCTTTCCGTGGATTCGACGAGCCCTCGTCCGATGGAGTTGTGAGTTTCTTCTTTTCATCGTCAACCTCTTTCTTTCCCGTTCGTTGATCCTCCGCTCGCTAATTGACCTGGACTTTTTTCCCTGCCGATTGGCAATCGCAGGTTCATCTGGGAGAGGGCATCGCGGTTTGCGAGGAGCAGCTACGTGCGGTGAAGTGGAGCGACTACCGGAAGTTGACGCGCGGCTTGGCTGCGATCCTCTTCAGCCCGACGGAATTGGCGACGTGTTCCGTGACAGGACAGCGTTGGAGTCGTGCTGGCACGGCCACCGAGAGGCCCGTCAAACCAGCGCTGGACAAGGCCAAAGTTCAAGCTATCATATGTATGTATCCTCACCCTCCATCTCTATAATCCTGCGTGAGCGGGGAACTCTTCTTTCATGTGGTGATGGTGGTGGTGGTACCGCGGTTTAGGACCAACATCTTTTTTTCGCCTCCATCTCATGAATTTCCTACATTTTTTCCTCGGCTTCCCTGTCGCTTTTGACGAAACTCGTTACGCCGCTCACCTGTCCGCGTGGGGTTCTGAGATCTCCGGCTTATCCGAGATCGCCTTGACAGGGGTGGTTTGGTCATTTACACCGAAATCGATTTCCAGTCCCCTGGTCTATCTTTCCTGAGCGGAGAAGAAGATCCACTCTCTCTCTCTCCTTAAAAACCAATTTTTTAGAAGCTCTTCGACGCTTGAAGAATGTGACTCATCCCCCTCCCCCTTCTCTTTCTCTTTCTCTGTTGCAGCTTACGTGACCTCGAGATTTCCTTCGGTGGATGTCAGTAGCGTGAAACAAGTTTTGGCCTACAAGTGCAAGGAGAATTCCACTGCGCTAAAGATGAAGTCTATACGTTACATTTGGTGAGTGTAAAATTAGAGAATTAGGTCGTGTAGCAGCGCGGCATGGAGATCATTGTCGTCATCGTCATCATCGTCGATATTGTAATTTCAGCGAGAGACAAGATACGGAAAATGCCTCGGGATCACCGCGAACAGAAGCAGAGGAGAAGTGAGAAGAGGGGGTGGGTGCGTGCAGGGTGCAGCCCTCTCTCCTGTTTCGCCGCTTCCTCCCGCACCCTCCAACGTGCACGCGGTCTCTTCAGGCGCGAGCAATCCGACGACACAACTTCAACTCCATCCGTCATATGGGGGGCCTGCTCAACCTTCTTCGCACATCCTCTTTCAGGCGCACCATCAGGACTACCCTCACCAATAAAATCCCGTCTGCCAGTTCGGTTATTTAATTATTCGACCGTTTCTACTTTCGCTCCTCTTTCCTTCCCTCTCCTTCCAATTTTTTGTTCTCTCTGTCTCTCTCTCTCTCTCTCCTTTGTTCCTCAATTTCTTGTCTAATACCCAAAACTACCCTTCGTTCCCTCACACTTGGAGTGAAACCACTCAGTCTAATTCAGAACTTTGTTCCATTGATACTCGCGATGGAGGATGTTTGTGAGTGAATTGCCCCACCTTGGAGCTTAGACCTGCTAACCAATACAATGACCTCCCTGGCAATTGGAGAAAATCGACGATTTTCTCGATTAGAGGAAACGATCAATTTCTCTGTGAACTTGTACAAGAGATTTCATTCTTCTATGAAATCTTTCGATTCTCTAGATATTACTTTATCAAAGTATTTATTTGGAGTTTTAATCGACGATGCTTATCTTAAATATCTATCCATATTGTTTACTTAAGGGTCTTATTTGAGATATCATCTTGAACATTTATTCTGGATTCTACTAATCCTCCAGTTTCTTCTCTTTTTATTACTGTTTTTTTGTTCTTTCTTTTCTTTCTTCATTTCTTTCTTTCTTTCTTTCTCTTCTTCTTACTTTTTCTCTGCTTTTCCCCTTGGATTTCGATCCAAGTCAATTATTCTCCGTTTTAATCTCTGATCAAAATCTGAGTTTAACTGTGATCAAAGATCATAGGAAAGGGGATGAGGTGCATGTGTAAAAGGTGTGTTCCGATTGCTAGTGCTTTCTGAGGTCACTTAACTTTTTTATGGATCTGGTAAAGGCAAAAAGGCAAAAAGGTGGAAAGAGTTCTTCGATAAATGCCTTTTCATCTTCCAAGATCACTTGACCTTCCGCGATTGGAGTTTTCCCCAACGAAATGGAAAAAGAAATCGAACGTGGAAATAACGAACTAAATCGGAACTATCGTTCCTGAATTCATAATGGAAAGGAAAACAGAGAAAACCTAGCAAAACTATTGAGTGCTCGTGATTCATACCTTAAGTGGATTTTAGTGCCATTTAAAATCAAGTTGCTTTTTTTTTCCCTTTTTTTTTTATGTTCTATTTAATTTTATATGAAGAACGCTGGAGAGCATCAAAGGATAGCGAGAGAGATTATATTGTCATTTGTCGAATCCATAGAATTTATTCATATATTTGTTACAAGCGGAGAATATACGACATTATTTTCAGATAGGAAATATGTCACCATTATATTCGATTGTTTTCAACTTAAAAGTAATATATAAAGTTGTTGTAATAAATTATTTTATCTAGAATAGAATGCGAAATAAGTTTTGTTGAAATTTTATGAAAAATTATTTATCGTTGAATATTATTTTTTCATTGAGAATAATTTTATTAAATAAATCATTGAATTTGAGTGTGATCAAGTGCCAGCGAAAAAGGACCAGTGACAATGACAAATTAGCCAAAAGAAAGGGACTCGAGAAGAAGCGAAGGACAGAAACAAAGAATGAAAAGATCTTTGAACGAAATTTAACCAAGTATCCATTTATGGATTCGTTAAATAAATAATAAGCTAAAAGATAATGAGTCAACATTGGGAAATTAATAAAGTTCCAAGACAGGAGACACCGAGAAATTCTTATCATAAATTTCTGTCCAGCAGAAATAATTACAAGCTTGGCTTAGTTTCTAATTAGCATCAGTAAAGAGTGGTCCATGGAACATCGGAAACTTTTAAGAGGCAAACAAACAACTTAGTTAATTTTCCTAAAAGTCAAGTTAGAGAAACGCCTGATGACAAAAATTAAATTTTTTATGAGTCATCGGTGATTCTTAACCAACGGTACGCCTCGCTTGGTTTTTGACTAATCGCAAGAAGAAGGCTTTCAAAACTAAGGATTCGTCGAACTTTAAGTTTTGGCTGTGAAAAGCAAAAACAAATAAGCAAATATAAGCTCAAAGCATCAAAGAAATCGTGTCGGAAGAAAAACAAGTTAATGAAGAGTTGATAAGTAAATGATTTTTAAAAATTGAGGTAAACAAATATCAGTTAGACCTCTCCGGGATACAAGGGTAGATACATTCACACAGAAGAAATATAGTATATGCCTAATAAATAAATAAATATATATATATATATATATATTTATATATATATATGAATAAACCTAAGTGTATATATATATATGTATGTATATATGTATACGCAAACACGCGCGCGCGCGCGCGCGCGCTCATTTACACAGACATGTAGATTTATAAATAAATAATATATATTATAAATAATGAATAAAGTGTGCAAAGAGGTACATAAAAACGAAATAGGAACTTATAAATATTATTTGTTGGGAGAGCATATGATATAATAGACAAATTTAATATATTAGAAACACATAATACATATACACATAATATATATATATGTATATATAAATATATATACATATATTTATATATATATATTAATAAAATTAATATAATATATTTAGGATATATTTATTTGTTGATTTTTGATAAGACATACATCTATACGTACACATGCACACAAAAATATGTACATGTTAATATATATGTACATACACACATATATACATACATACATATATACATACATTTAGTTTATCATTTTTTTAGACAGTAGGGCTCTAAACCTACTAAATATTTCAATATTTGCAATTTAATTGCAATATAATACGTATTTGCGGATGGTAATTGTGAAGGTGTATACGTGTTATGAGTGCGAGGAAGATGAGTGGGAGGGGGGAATATGTAGGCAAATGGAATTCGTCAGATAGAAATTGAAAATTTTAATTCGAGTGTACAGTATGTAAACTCATGCTAAATTCATAAAAAGGAAAAAAAAACCATATGCGATTTCGATGAAAAAAACCTGATTATTATGAATAAATAAAAAAAAAAGTAGAAAAAATTAGAATTATTTAGTGTTTAAAATTGCAAATGATGGAAGTGTTATATTTCATTATTTACTTATGCATAAATAATTGTCAAATGGCTTTGGTTAATGATGAGATCAATTATTAAAATTTAATTCCATTGACTACACGAAATTGTTTATACCTAATGTGAATTTCATTGAACGGGAAGGAAAAAATTGAGTATCGGAAATGTAAAAGTAGAGAAATTTAGAGGGGAATTTTTTGAAAAATTGAGAAATAAGAAGAGAGAAACAGCGCGCAAGTATGTACGTATGTGTGTGTATGTGTATGCGTGTGAGATAAACAGGAAGGAATCGTTAAAAACTCTTGTAGTGTTTGCGAGCAATAATGTATAAATAAAGATATATAGTCATTCACGTAAAATGATGTATACGCGCACACGAAGAGTAGAGAAAGAGATATAAGAGAAAGAGAGAGAGAGAGAGAGAGAGAGAGAGATAGAATGCAAATTTGTAAATAGGACTAGTGCAATCAAGATTCGGTAGTGCGATTGAGAAATTGCACGATTTAGCAATAAATTTTGGACAACTAGCAATAATTGTACTTACAACGAGAGATCAAATGTTTCGGTGTGGTTTACATTCAAGAGGAAAATTCAGCCATTAGTAGCACAGGGAAATCATTCTAATGACAAATTTTCTATAGCTCCAATTGTTTTTAAACTGAAAGTGGCCGAATCTTCCAGATCTCCAAAGTGTAAAGTAGGAGTGGTGGTTTCTTAACCCTCTCTCCTCGATCGAATTTTAATGAAAAGTATAAAAAAGAATTCATTGACCAGTCTTCTTCGCATAGCAATATGTATATTAAATAGCGACGGGTATCGTACGCGTGCAAAAAAAAAAAGATAATACACCTAAAGCATTCAAAAGGAAAAAAAATGATGAAACTCGAAACACACGGCACACACATACGTATGCACATTTACAAAAATAAAAAAAAACACACGCGCGCACGCACACACATACACACACACGTAACAAAAATCCACGCATGTGTACATATATTGAAGAAGTCTTGTAAATAGCGTCAGGGATTATTAATGAATTAATTAATTAACAATTACGATCAATTAAAGAGGGGGTGAAATGAAGAAGCGCCTAACGTTCATAAGGAATAATAATAAAGTTTCATAATATCGAATTTTCTTTGAGTGCAGCGAAGAAAAAGGGGCTTCGATCTAAGATTAATTAACGAAAAGATACATATAATATACATACAATTTATCGAGAGGAGAATTTATTAACGATTTAAGCGAAAGAGAAACTCCGCGAGATTGGGCTAATAATTTGCCACGAGCTTTTGCATTGAACAAAATGATAATACGATTTTATTGATCGATGAATCAGTTGTTGAACAAACGATCGATCGAAGGGCGAGAATGCGCGTGCTTATTTGGAATTTTCCCCGGAAGGATATTTCATGTATTTTCCTTAGAATTTTAGCTTCCACGCGCCTCTCGCATTCTCCGGGGGAGAAATCGTATAATTCGTTAATTACATTCTATCGAGGTGGACCATCGATTAATTAATTGTCTCCACTGGCTACATTTTGTACACTCAACACTGTACACGTTCCCTCGAATTGCTCCTACCCCAAAAAGCGCAAGAAATTCAGATTTGTCGATAGCAATAAATCACTCCGCTTCTTTCTCCAAAGAGATTAATTTTAGTTTGATGCAAAAGTTTTTGCAATACTAGGAAAGTTTGTGATAGAAACGAATAATAAAGCGAAAGAGAAGTCACTCTACACAAGTAACATACTCCATGCCTTATAATAAAATAGATAATACGACGATAGAATATATGCCTAATTAAAAGTAATGGTAGAAGATCTATTTAAATCGGCAATGTGAATTCACGGGGATCGATTGATCGATTAACCCCGAACGAGGACGACGATGAGGATGATGATGATGGTGGTGATGGTGGGTGGTGGTGGTGGTGGCGGTGGTGGCGACGACGATGATGATGATGATGATGATCGATCGTTCTATCGAACTTCGCAAGTTCAAAGTAAAATATTTTAAGGGGGCGGAAAAAATTTCTGAGCTTCGTCGAAATTCTGGAAGACAGCTCCACGGGAAAATATTCTCTATCTTCCCGTAAATAGGAATCGTATATCGAAAGAAAAACGGAAAATTTTAATCTGGAGCTACGTCCAACTATTTTGACGTATCTCAGATTTTTTGCAACCACGTTCTTACCGCTCTTGAGGAATTTGATCGTAAATGAGAATGTCGTTTACATTTCAGGAAAATACATTTTGTGAAAATTGATTTTATTTTTACTCGAAAAAAAAACGAAAAAAAAAAAAACCTAAAAAGGAATTGTACGAATAAATCTCGTAGTTCCATTAAAATTTCTTAATTCTCTTCGTAAGAACCGGAGAGGAACTTTGTACCAACTTTAAATCGCAATGAGCGGGCAACGTATAAATATATCAACATGCATACACACATTACACGAGTACATAAGAATATAAATATATATAAATATATATAGTAGTCTTCCCAAGTTTTGTCATTCTTAAGAAAAGTTGGTTGACGATCAATTTAAAGAGTACTTAAATTATTCTCATTTACGGTCGATACTTTTTTGAATTAGTGCTTTTATACATATATCCGTAAAATATATATAAATAGTCGAAACTAACTTAACTTAAAAGTTAAAAGTTGACACGTTAAGGCTAACGACAACATTATATGATAATATCATATTAACAATAGCATTAATCTTAATTTTGTTTCGTCGTTGATTAATTAATTGATCGATTAAGTTTAATTAATTGATTAATTGATTAATTAATTATGGTCAGACCTCTGATCGAACGATGCTGCAGTTGTATTTCAAGTATGTTATCTGGCTCCTTTAGAAAAAGTAATCGAGAGGCACAAAAGAAAAGAATGGTTGTCTAAACTTACGTGTACATTGCTGCAGTTCAAATCTGTCGAAGGTTTTCTCTTTCACTGGTTTCTCTTTTAAAGACACGCATGTAGTTTCGGGGAAAATCCTGTTCTACTTTAGTTTCAACATTTGAATTTTAAATTTCCTCGATAAACACGTGCTAAAAAAATATTTGTTTAATTAAAAATCACAGTAAAAAAAATAACAAATAACCGTGAGAGGAACAAAGAGCGAGAGAGAGAGAGAGAGAGATAGAAGAAAGATAAAAAAAACATGAAAATTCCAGAATTAAGAAAGAAGTAAATAATTTTGCATAATTGTGATAAACAATTGCTTAAGTTAGCTCCCAAAGATAATGGAAATCTTAAGGTTACCGTGTTATTACAAAGTAAAGTATATATACACACACACACACACATATATATATATATTTATATATATGTATGTATGTATATATATGTAATAAATAAAGTGATTTGCGCTTTGCTTTGTAAAGATTTCAGAATAATAGTTTTAGTCAAGCGATATTTATTTAGATTCATTAAAATGTAATATATATATTTATATATATATATATACGTATATGTATATATATATATGTATATATATGTGCACACGCGTATATAAATATATATATATCTATGTATATAGAAAATTAGGCAATCTGGAAGTGGGTGTTCGTTCGTGTGTAGTGTTTATACAATAGATAAGTGCACCGAGGAAAAATTCATTAAATTCAATTAACCGGAAGTAATTGGATCAACTCGATTCAAGCTAGCTTAAAAAGATTACATGAAAATCTGCTGCATATAATGGTATGCACGATAGTAACACATCACCTTTGCAAAAGCAGGTTTTCGACTAACGATTTTACACGAAAGGAAAATAAAAGACAGGTAAAGCGGAAAAAAAGATGAAGATAAAAGGAAGCTTGGAAAGACGGGAGGGAAAAGCATAAAACAACGTAAATACGCATACGTTGTTCGTATTGATCAAAAAAGTATTCTGCTTAATTAATTGTGAGAATTAGGCAGAGCAGAGAGAAAATGATAATTTAATGATTTGATGAATTTTTTCTCAGTGCAATATAAAATGTATTTAGAGTTGTAGAAATATCATATTATTTTAAGGCTGTTTTAGCTCATCAGGATTCCGCCAATATTTCATCGTGTCACGTAATCACGTAATCACGTAATCGCGTAATCACGTAATAGTTAACTTTGCAAAATTGTTAATGAATTGTTGATTTGTTGTTTCGTAGTATATTTTATAATCACGCGTCAAACTGCGTTGAATTTTTAGTGCAGGAGAATACCGTGAAGAAACAACTCGAATTGAATTAATTTAAGATTTTAAGAAAGATGATTCTACTCTGCGCGCTATCTTGTCTGCCGAGTCCGAGCAAAATGTGGATTTCATGAAATTCGCAGATCATTCGACCAACGACAATAATAGAAATGTATTTCTCCAAATAATCAATTCGAATTCGAGTTTCTACGGTTGTGATAACCACTGGTAGTAGTGGCTAATTTAATACGCAAATTTGCATTGACGTGCAAATCTTTTATTATCCTTTAGCGCGGCTTTATATCCTGATTTGTTGTGTCATTTCGAATTTCTGTGTTATTTTTAATAAATTTATGGATTATTTTGTTTCCTTGTCTACTTTTTATTTCTTTCTTTCTTTCTTTCACTCTGTCTCTCTATCTTTCTTTTACTTTCTCTTTCTCTTTCTCTTTCTCTTTCTTTCGTTATTTCATTCTTTTTGACCTCCCCCATCAGTTCCATTTTCATCTTTGTAATTTATACACCTTTGACACTTGATCCTAATTAGCAATTCACTCGATTAGCACGCGGACAGATTTTAAACGAAGAATCCCTTTCCGCGCCCCCTCCCCTTTCTGTCTCTCGTGACATTCCTTTTAATAAGAAAATCTCATGTAAAAGAGGAATTATCGATGAAACCAAAGAAATTTTCTGATTTCTCCTTGATTTTTAAGAAAAAGGAAAGTGTCGTTTTAGCAAATAATATAAATTGCGTCCTCGAGAGAATTCTGCGTGGTTCTCTTCCAACTGAGAAAAGTCACTTGTCAACAGCTTGAAGGTTAAAATGGAATTAAAGCCTGCTTCTTGCCCTCTCCCCTTTTCTCTCTCTCTCTCTCTCTCTCTCTCTCTCTCTCTCTCTCACCCTCTTCTTGCCTTCTCTATCCGTCGTTAATAACGATCTTTTTATTTCTTCTTTTGTTTTTTTTTTCACTTCTCTATTCTCCAAAGTCAATTCCCCCGGTTCTACTCGAAAGACATTTTTTTCTTCTCGCAATTCGCAATTTCATTAAACCCTAAGTATCAAAAGGGGCTATTTCCAGCAGGAGTATCTTCTTGTTGTACACAGGGTGTCCGGAAATTGGCGCGCCCCAATTTTGAGGGGTGATTTTTAATCCAATACCAAGATGTTTTTTTCTTTTTGGCATTTTTCGGTTCGAAACTTCACACCTTCGAGATGCTCGGTGACAAAGATGCGAACCTTGGTTGGACAGAGACAGAGAATGGTGGTGCTACCTCGCTTCGACACCGTCTCCGTCTGTCTCTGTCCAACCAACGTCGTCTCCGTCGGCGAATAACTTGGAAATGAAACTTCGAAGGAAGATATGCCGAAGGAAAGAACGTTTTGGAATCGTATCGGGAATCATCCCAGAAAGAAGGATGCCACCACCCTGTACGCGTGTGTGGGTGCATCGTAACTTATTTTTTGCGCGCTCTCTTTCGCTCTGGCCATACTCTCGTCGAGCGTTTTGTTCGACGAGAGTATTTTCCAATATGTGCCTGTGTGGTGTATGTGGAAACTCTTAAATGAACAGTGCACATACACACACACGCATACACGGAGAAAACGCATAAGAACCAGTTAGAGAAACTTGGGCGATTTGGGGGAGAGACGGGAAACTTTTGCGGATAACGGGACCCACCATTGAGACTTTCCCTCGCAACCCTCTCGGCGAAATACCACGCCTAAATATGTAACGACTCGATTAAAACGGTGAGATTCTCCACGTGCGTGTACATAGACTTTCTAGATTTTATACATTTTTCACACGCGTCTAAAAATTTCCGGCGTATGCGCGTGCACACATTCGTGTCTCTGTGTGCACAGGGGTCCATGCGAACTGCTAGACAAAATAAACTGCAGCATCTCTCGAGCGATTCAAGTATACATAGAGTGCATAAGCATAGGCGTATGTGTGAGCGGTCGAGTCACAATACACACACAAAAGAGCAATAATAGGAAAATCCTAATAAAAAGCGTACTTCTCTAGCTCCCAAGAAGCAAGCGATAGAACGAATAGAGAGATCGTATTACACGTTGAAAGATTATTTTCAACATTTATTATTAACGCTTTTGCAAAAATAATGATCACGCTAAAGTAATCATAGAGATAACCGATGAAGAAAAAAGAAAAAAAAAATATACCATACTTATTCATCATTGTTTTTGCAATAAATCAATGAAGGCACCAAAATCTCCAATACCAAATTACCTAAATAAGATAAAGCGAATTATTATAGCGTTTGAAATCGATGAAATTTATGGGATTAATCGAAATTGAGTTGCATGTAAATTGGCGTTGACAAAAAGAATCAAGTGCTGGTGCTGTGAAGGTAGATAAATATTGACACCTTGTGATAAATAATTATTATATAGTAACGTAAATGAATCAATAAAAATTATAGTAATAATATCAAGCACGAGCGAGTGTAAGAGAGTGACAGAAATGGGAGATTAGCCTGCTGCGAGTGTGCGTGCGTATGTGTGAGAGTGTGCATTTTGTTTTGGGTGAAAATAGGAGAGGAGACTCCTATCCCCAGACCCCGGGATAGGGGTGGAAAGGAAAAGTGGAAGAGACGGAGGAGGAGAAAAGTTAGGCGAATGAGAAGAAGGCGCATTATATGTATATCGTATAATCGACTATAAGCGAACAAATAGAGAATTTGTAACGAATACGTAGTGAGAATATTTAATATTAAATAGTTATTAGAGTTAATACAGCGACTATGTAAACGAGTAAACGATGTTCTTACGACACTAGTCAATGTTCAATGTTGAAATATTTATCTGAAATCTAAATAAAATACATATACGTTGTTTACACCAAGTTTTTGTTTAAGCGAGTATTTATTTAACTAAAGAAAGCAGACCCGCCTATACCGCCTATATATATATATATATATACATATATACATATGCACACCTGCCACTCGAAGGACTCTTGAAATTATACCGCAACTCTGCACACGCGCGCGCGCGTGTGTGTGTGTGGTCTATTTGCATCAGTTTCCTACACGCGCGCGGGGGATTTTACGATCGTCTAATAATTTCTCAGTCGGTCAGTGTTTCGTGCATTAGAACGTACAATGAAATAAGGTTGTATCCGTCCGTATGTTTGTTGAAACTTGTAAAATGTCACTTGTCAGTGTGTAATTAAAGTGTCTACTTTGATCCAGAGCAACCTTGGCCTTTCCAATGATATATCACAGCAATTCACCGGTAAATCGATAGTTGAATGTTTCGAGGAAACTCAATTAGAAGAAAGCAGGTAGTAAAACATTTACAACGGTAGCTTTCCGCGCGAAATAAAGTGGGGACGAAGTTTCAAATTAATAGTAAAAACTTATTTTATCCGCGGCGCGCGACAATTGCTAATCGGAAGTGAAAAGCGAGACGGGAAACGAGGTAAACTGAGAAGGAACTGTAATTTAAATGAAGGGATTATGAAATTTGCGACAGGAGAGTCGTTCTTGAGAATGGAAGTGGATGAAGAAATGAACGAACGAATGAATTAATGAACGATGATACCCGATAATTGCAATTGGCCAAAAGGAATATTGGGCGAACGCGCGGAATACGCTCCGTATCGAAGGCATAATAAATTCATGGGGTGGGGGAAAAAAAAAAAAAAAAGAAAAGTGTTTCGTGTCTTGTCGTTTGCTTATACCAGGACGAAGGACGAAGGGCAAAACGAGACAGGCGAGGAAGTAATGTGTTTTACAGAGTTATTAATGGTGACTGTGAAACAAGGGGATAGGAGAACAGATCAGGAAAATCCAGCCAGGAGACGAGTAGAGAAAGATCGCTATGACGCTCCAGTTGGCAGATTTGGGAATACAGCGTTGTTGGCCATTGAATCAACAATTTCAACAATTTCAACGATCGTCGTAAATTAAATAAAACGGGACTAGGAGAAAGAAACACATTGCTAGGAATTCTCTGGCAAATCTGTAAATATACGGCCAATGCGCGTGCATACGGATTTAGATTATTTTGCAATCTAATGGTAAATAAACTGAAAGAAACAGTCGGCCAATTATTTCGAGCGGTAAAATACAATGAAATTGCATTTAAACTCACCGATAGACCAAGAGAAAACGATGTTGTGGGTGGCACTGTGATTTTACGTCTCTGTCCCTGTCTCTTCTGGCACGTATACATATACACACACACACACACACAGACACGTACAGAGAGAGAGAGAGCGTTCCTCTTTCCTTCTCTTCTTCTGGTATTTGTGATAGATAAATTTCATTTATGCCTCGACTCTAGCACCTCTCCGGATCGCTAATCAAATTGCTTGGCTCCTCTCTCTCTCTCTCTCCTCTCTCGCAGGAACTCTGTTTTTTCTCCATTTTAACGGATCAATGAAGTTACACCTACAAACATAAAAGAATGATGAGAAAAAATTAGCGTGTTACCGCTTACTGGAGAAATTAGAGAAATTTGTTTAAAGGGAGGGAGAGCGGAGGAGAGGGATTGATGGGGCTGAAGAGAAAAAAATCCATCGGGATAATCCTATTACAGTTGACAGTGGCGTGCAGAGTATAATACGCATCGAGCACAATTCCATCAGCCTCTGCTAATTCAATATTATCAACGATAGCATGGGATACGAGAGCAGAATGTTAGAATAGATTCGGTGGGTAGTAGGAGGCAATGCTACTGTATGCCTTCGGGAACTCGATGAACTTTACTCAACGACAGGGAGAGGGAGATGTGAGAAATCAACTGTTCCCTCATCATCCAGTTCTCTCTCTCTCTCTCTCTCTCTTCATTCACGCGTTTCGGTCGCCTATTCCAACAGATTGTCGCATATTTGTAAATAAACGCGCGCGCGCACACACACACAGATTTGTGCACGTCCATATGCAGGTATGTGTGTATCAGCCGTGAAATGCCAACTGTAAGCAAACTTCCTAAATTGTACTAACTACGCCCTTTTGTGTTGAACGACTGAAAACCACGAGAGTATCGAGTCAAAGTCCCTTCGTCCCTTCCTCCCGCGCTCGCGATACCAGTGAAATCTGAGTTTTTTAATAGATCGATCGCGAGCGCAGAAGAAAATACGGGTCGAGGAACGCGGGGGGACCGAATGAATGAATGAATAAAGACGTTCATCAGTCAGGGGGGAAAAATGGGTGGAGCTTAGAAAAGATAATGGGACTTTCTACCAAAACAGGCGAGCTCGCGTGATAAAACTAAGCTTCCTCATTAATTAAGGAATACAATGAATGAAGGAAAGGGAGAGAGGTGGAAAGAGTGGTGAAACGAAGAGAAGAGAAGAGAAGAGAAGAGAAGAGAGGAGAGGAGAAGAGAAGAAAAGGGAAGGGAAGGGAAGAAAAAGACATTCGAGAAGGTTTAAGCCGATTTTAACTCTCGAGTTATTTTATTAGCCAAAGTAGATTTGTTTACTGCACCGCCGGATATCTAACTTGATTCATAGTGCCACTGTAATAAACAATGAATGCTAAAATAATAGACTTACGAATCCCGAAAGAATTTCATGCAGTTATTTCAATAGTTCTTACCACTCTCTCTCTCTCTCTCTCTCCCACTCTCTCCAAGATGATTTTATCAAGAAATTTCATCTAAAAGTAGGAACAAATATTTACTGGTTACTCCGTTGATAATTCGAGAGCAGAGAAAATAAAAGAACCGAAGAGAAATGGTAAATGAAAATAGTACGGTATATACATGTGATATGAAATGGAATATTCCGCGAATAAGAGAAAAGATCCTTGCACGCGTACATGGCATAGAGAGAGATAGAGAGAGAGAGAGAGAGAGAGAGAGAGAGAGAGAGAGAGATACGCGCGTATAGATGGAATAAGGATACACATAAGAAAACGAATTACACGTATTGTCTAGTATTTTGTAAAAGAGATGAGAGCAAAGTTCAGTTGTAAGAAGCGGATAAAATCAAGTCTGCCAGAACCTGAAGAAAGAGATTAATCTCTTCCTCAGGAGTGGTCGCGTGGCCATGCGATGGGTGAGTAAGGGTTGGAGATGGGGGGAGGATGGATGGATGGATGGATGGATGAATGGGTGTGGTGTTGAAATGGGTGTAGTTGTTCCATGCTTTGGAAAGAAAGTTAAGAAGTCAAAATAAAATTCCGAAAGTTTTATCGAATCACGATGGCGTTTGAGAGTATGTGTACGAGCGAAGTAGGGGTTGGAGAGAAAAAAGAGAGAGAGAGAGAGAGAGGAGATACTCAATGGTAGTATTGGGCGCAATCGAAACGTGACCCGCATAAAACGGAACTACATAAGCTTTGCATATCGAAATGGTCGCAGTTGTCATGGAGACCTTCCATAGGTACACCGCACACGTGGCATGTGTGCACGTACACACTTATCCTACTCGATCATCTATGCACACGGAGCCACACGCGGACAATTAGATTTCCCGTATCTTGGCGGAGATTAATTTTTCCCCGAGATTTTTGTTGGAATCGTCACATTCCATCCGTTCTCCTCTACATTCGTAAATTGCCAATATCAATTTCTCTCGCCATATCCCCCCCCCCGTCTCTCCCCCGTCGATTCTCTTCGTTGAAAAACTGCAATTTGTCTCTAAGAATAATAACAAAGAAACGACAGGGCACGCGTCAATTTTAACCCTTTGTCCCATTTGCCTCCTTTCCTTCCAACTCGACCTCCACCCTGCGTTTCCACGATGCTCAGCCCCTCCCCCCCCCCCCTCTGTCGTCGCTCCAGCTCGCGCCACCCACGCGCTGTATTAAAATTCTTCCAGGGAGAGCTCTTTTATGCAACATTTTGCGGAAAATGCGGTGCTTTGACGCTACTACACCCATCACTCCTGGCCAGACTTTTATCGGAAGATCGGAGCAGGCTAAAAGGTAAATGCGCGAGCCTCGCCGAGTGCGTGAGCAGACTCTATTAATTCATTCGCCAGCATTTAATCAGTTTAATCAACCCCCGACGACTTTCCTTCAACTTCCCGTTAATGCGTTTCCTCGAATCAAAGCGCGGCTCTCGTCGAGGCTCCGGAGCGAAGAGCATCGTTGCAATTTGATTCGAGACCGAGTGAAATGAACGACGAGTCATTCCGCAAATGCGTATTTGTGTGCGTGTGTGCGTGCGGCACGTCCAAAGATCAAACGAAGAAACGAGGCCCTAAATGTAACTGGATGGATGATGGGCGGTGAGCTACGGTGGTATCGCGGAGCGTAACGATAATAATAATTGAAAACATGCAATGGATAATGACAATGCTTTTAGTATTTTCCAAATGTTTAGCTGAAACATAATCCAATTCGTTTTCCATTTACCGTGGCTTCGGCCAAAACGAAATTATCCTTTACGCTCGCGCGTGTTTTCCCTGCCTATATACCCCGGCATAAATTTACGCGCGTATAATCCGATAGTTTTTACACCGACTCGCTTTATGATTCGTCCTCCTCGCGTTACCTCCCCCCCCCCCCCGCTCCTCGACACCGCATTAGGATGGATATTGGAGTAAAATTTGCGCGTATTCTCGCCGCTTTTGGTTTTTCGCGGAAAACGACGAGTTTTTCTCGCTCCCGCGGAAGAACATCGCTCCGTGGATCCTTTTGGGTGCGGGGACGACCCTCGGGGGAGGGAAAAGGTGAGCGCGAGAATAACCAGTGCCCAAAGAATGTCACGCGCGTGATAAAACCTCGTTTCTCTACTCCTGGATCATAGCAAGACCTCCGGGAGGTGCTCTCCCCCGTTTCCACTAAATTGCTCCCCCACGATCTTCCGACGCGTTGATCTCAGCGATGATTTTTAGTTGGAAGTTCGAAGTCGCGTAGACGCGCAAAGTTCTCCGAGTCCGAGAGTCAAAGTTGCATTCGCGGAATCACAAAAGAAAGATCCCCTTCCATGAATATATATGAAAATGTAATTTCTTCCCGGTGAGAGGAGTGCAGAGTTTGAGAATCTCAAGGGGATCCCTGAAAGACTCGCTGTAGGCACCGCGTACAAACAAGTGGGTATATACCCCGAGAGAGAGAGAGAGAGAGAGGAGAGATAGTTGAACAGGCAAAGAAGCTGGAGAGATTTTCCGGTAAATGGCACGAGGCATTAAATCTTTCAATCGTCGAGTAAAATGTTTGATTTTCCCAAGGATACAAGTAGATTCCATCGAGGGGTGGGTGTGGCAAGGTTTGAGTCGTCGGTGGTGGTGGCGGTGGTGGTGGCGATGGCGGTGGCGATGGCGGTGGCGGATGGGAGGAGGACTAGGAGGAGGTAGAAAAATGCATACGCCGCGAGACGGAAGTTGGTGGCGGTAAATATGTCAGTGGCTGAGCAAAGAATAGGAAAAAAGGGTGGGACAATACTAGGCGCGTCATGCTGAACTGTTATTTTTACTTGTTTTCCTTTACACATACCTATACAGGCACACGCGCGCACACGCGGACGTTGCAAGTTCTCCGCGAGACGAGCGCAATTCATTTTTCAGTTAATTTTCATTTGCATTCTAATCGCCGATGCTCATTGTCAGTGTTATAGCTTCGTTTCATCGCTCCCGGTATTTGCAGCTTCGCTCGTTAGATTTCGCGTTAATGAAAAGCATCGCTTTGCCTGACTGCCTGCCTGCTCGCTCGCTTGCTTGAAATTTGTGCGACGATTCAAACTCGTCGTAGTGGGAATTTCCTCGAGAATTCAGCGAGATCCCGAAGAGATTGCGACTTTTTCAAATTCTATCGAGAGGTTAAAGGGTGAAGACCCGAAGCCGATAAAGTCAGGATAAGGAAAATTGGATGAGGGAAGAGCGAGCGATGGAGAAAGTGAATGAATGAACGAATGAATGAAAAAAGGAGAGACGGAGAAAAGAGGAATGAGAATAGGAATGGAAGGAAAAAGCGGAGGAGGAGTAAGGGAGAGGGAGAGAGAGAGAGAGAGAGAGAGAGAGAGGAAGAGGGAAAGGGAAAGAGGAGAGGAAGGAATAAGGGAGAAAGCTGAGGGAAGAGGAGAATTGGGGTGGACGCAGACGCAGAGAAACGCGAAAGCGTGCAAGGCGCCTGTGCAATTTCGCCAGCACATGAGAACTTCAGTTTAGCGTCTACTTTATTAGGCGTCGACACGCGAGTCCGTGCGTTTCGATTTGATCGAGACTCCAAATTTTCCGCGTGTATCCTATCCAAAGATTAATCCCAACGCTGTGCCCCTGTATCTTCACAAGTGTGTGTGTGTTTCTCTCTTCCTCTTCCTTTCTCTCTCTCTCTCTCTCTCTCTCTCTCTCTCTCTCTCTTTCTCTCTCTCTCTCTCTCTATATATATATATACATCCTTCACACCTTTTCACCAAAAAAAAAAAACCCTATTTGATACACTACAGATATCGGCGTTAAAAGCAAACGATCGGTAAATTTTGGAAAAATACAACTAATCAATGAGAAATGTTTCTGCACGGTTGTCGCGAATATAAAAAGAGCGCGTAAAGAAACGATAAAAAATAACATGCATTTAGGCGCAACGTAAAATCGAGAAACAAATAGGAAAGTGTAAAATCGAGAAACTGGAGAATTTGGAAATAGAGATCCTAGTTGAGTGATGAGCGAGGTAGCGAAAGAAAAAGTGTGAGAAGAGAGAGAGAGAGAGAAAAAAAAAAGAGAGAGAGAGAGAGAACTAGAAAAAGATAGAGAAATGTCAAGAAAAGTAGCGATTACCGAAATAAAAAAAAAGAAACGTCATTGAGAGAGAAAAAGAGGAATGCCCCCCACCGGGGAGTTTTGAAAAGTTGAACGGCCCTGGAAGAGAAAGGAGAGAAAAACAGGAGGAAAAAGAAAAAACATGTACCTGTAGTATTCGCACGGAGAAAGAGATAGATAGAGAAAAATGAACTCGAGTCAAATTGTCGGATACGGGTACTACTCGTCATCTTCGTCGTCATCGTCATCATCGTCGCCGTCGCCGTCGTCGACGTCGCATTATCATTACCATTACCAATGCGGTTCCCGGCTGAAGGACTTCCGGAATTGGTACGCAAAGATTCACGGCTGGTCGAGTTTGCTGGTATGCGTGTTCGGTTCGATCGCAAACAGCCTAAACATAGCGGTGTTAACGCGACGAGAGATGCGTTCGCCCACGAACATGATTTTAAGTGGATTAGCGGTGGCCGATTTGCTGGTGATGATCGAGTACATCCCGTTCTCGATCCACATGTACCTCTATCGGAGATCGAGAAAAGAGACCTACACTTATGGCTGGGCGGTATTCGTTTTGTTCCACTCGAGCTTTGCCCAGGTATGCCATACCATCTCGATTTGGCTGACGGTGACCCTCGCTATCTGGAGATACATAGCGGTTGCCTATCCACAGCGAAATCGAGAACTCTGCAGCTACAAACGAACCATCTTTGCCATTCTGGCCGCCTACGTCTTTTGTCCAATCATCTGCATTCCTCTCTACATTGCCACAGAGGTCAGGCCCGTCCTCGAGACCCTGAATCGGGATGGGAACGTGATCCAGATCCCTGAGAGGAACTCCTCGAACCCGTTCCAGCCTACCCCGGAGTCCGGCACCATCAACTCGACCCTCTACTTCGTCAGGCTGACCGAGGCTGCCGATGACTTTCAGAACTTCGTCAACTTCTGGATCTACAGCGTGGTCATCAAACTGATACCCTGCATAGCCCTGACCATCCTGATTCTCAGTCTGGTCATGGTCCTGCTCAGGGTGAAGAAACGGAGGAAGGTGTTGACCTCCGCCGTCTTCTTCAGCACCTCCGAGATCGGTAGAAGAACCAGCAAGGCCACCACAGCCACCACCACCGCCGCCACCGCCGCCGCCAAGGACAAGGCCAGGAGGAAAAAGTCCGTTAGGTCCTCCGACAAGGAAAGACAGACCGACAGGACCGGCATGATGCTCTTCGCCGTTTTGCTTCTCTTCCTGCTGACGGAACTGCCCCAGGGAATACTCGGGTTGCTCAGTGTTATCTTGGGACAAGGATTCTTCAATACGTGCTACCACATGTTAGGTGAGCTTTGTCCGATACCAATAAATAATCGCGGAACTACAACAATATTTGATGTGCCGCGGGTATACGCGCATCCAAGTAAGTTCACGAGCAAGCGGAAAAGTCGGCTCCTTGAAAAAATATTCGCGCCATAAAACAAACTAAACTAGTCTCGAGGTAAATTGATAAGTGGGATTCCCATGAAGAATCCTAAAAGCTTTCAAGGAAGTAGTCGAGCCTAAGAGCTCCGTAGTTCCCCAGCCACGATGATTTAAACTCCAGACTCCAAACTACCCTTAAAGCTTTAGGCTGAGCGTTATGAGCAATGGGCAATAATAATAATAATAATTATTATTACCAATAGCGACACGCTCCTCTTCCCATGTTCGATCGTCCCATGCCAAATGGCCGAGGTAAAAGAGAGTTGGATGCTTCTTTTGTTACAGGTGACGTAATAGATAGCTTAACGCTGATAAATTCGGCCATAAACTTCATCTTATACTGCGCGATGAGCCGACAGTTTCGCACAACTTTTAGCCAACTGTTCTGTAGTTGGCGACCCGTGAAACGCTGGGCTCTCCTGCCTCAGCAAGCAATGGAGAACAATGGAAACATCGGGACCAATCACACCGTCACCCAGGTCACCCAGGTCTAGCGAACCTGCGTCCGACAAATTCTTTGCTGCTATTCCAAAAACTGATCTTTCCTCGTTCCCACGAATATCTGTCCAATTAATTACTTTGCATTCTCCAGCTAGACTCATACCCCTATACACACATGCACACATACGCATACACCCACGGATAATTCTGTATGTGCGCACCTGTTCTCCCTCTGACCCCACACCACCCTCCACCCCCCCTCGGCTAATTATCACAAACGATCAATCTAGAGACTAAGAATTTCTCGAAGCACTTTCGTGTAAATTCAATTGGCTAATTAATTCGACAGATTTTTCCATTTTTCCTGCTTGCAGAACGAATAGCACAACGTTTGTCGGTCTTTCTCGCACACGTGGAAGAGTGAATTTCTCAAAAAGATACCTCTCTACGCGATCCTGTCGCATTGCATCCATCGTTCCACGTCATTCGTCGGTATTTATGTAGATTACCTGAAAGAGGTAGTGCCAAAAATATTAAAACATATTGTTTAAAAAAGAAAACAAAGCAAAACAATCATTCGACAAAGACGCAACGTCCCACTTTTTATCGGGAGACGCAAATTGTGAGAAATTACTAGGATATCTACTAAATCTTATACTACACAGCTACTTGACTTGAATATACTATTGATTATACATTTATGTGTACGTATACAGTGTACAATATAGATAATAGAAGATAGAAAGAAAAAAAACAGTACTAATGTAATCAATTATATTGCTATATCAGGGAACGAGATAAATTCAAAAGGATTTCCGATATAATTCTGGTATAATTAACATACACACGCACGATGCACGTGCCCGTGCATCGTGTTTTAGAAAATTTGGAAATATCATCGGGAATACAAGGGTTTCGATCTGATTAATTTTGATTACTGGTGTGCGTGCGTGCGTGCGTGCGTGCGTGCGTTGCGTGCGTTTGTATGCGTGTGTGCGTGTGGGCGCGCGTGTTTGTTTTAAAACCTAAAAATTGTCCCTCTCCCTTTTCCCACTCTCCCATCGACGCCATCGTCCTTTTGGGAAAAGTAAACCTCGCGTGTGAATCAGAGAAGAATGCATTTTGCGTGAAAATCCAGTTGAGCTGATGCTCTCACTGGTCGAAAGAATGAATAATTTATTGCAAGTTATTATCGATCTACATAAAAATTCTGTAGTTGCCTTCGGAGCTATTTCACAAATAGTTCCAACACTTGCAATCGTTGCAGCAGTGCGTATGTCTGTATGGGTGTTGGGATGTGAACTATACGCAAGCTAATACAGATCCATTTGTTTAGCTTGTGGTGATAAGAAACTCTGTTTTACACAATGTAATCTGACCAATATAAAAATATCTTCCGAAACTTAAAAATTCTGTGGTCCAATAACATGTTTACGCATTATCGAATATTTTGGAAGATAGAAACACAAGAAATCCACTTCTCTCTCTCTCTCTCTCTCCCTATTTCTACCTCTATCCCTTTCCATCTTCTCTATTCTCCTCTCTTTCTATATTTACTAACAAACAAGTATTATAACATATTTTGTATCAAATATATAAATGTAATTCGTTTTCATGTGAGAAAATATACGAATCGAATTTTTTCAACAATTTTCTTTTCTCTCTCTCTCTATCCTTTTGCAAGAAGAAACGCGGAGAAAAGAAGAATCGCCGCTAGGGTTAATAATTAAAGTAAGGATTTTAAGTTGAAAGCAAAATTCATTAAGCACTTTCTTCGGGAAAATGTGATAAATGAATTTGATAAAGTTGCTTATAATATAAAACCTTGGGAAACAGCCCCTGATCTCCCTCCCTCCCCAAGGGAGGAAAAAAAAACTTTCATCTTTGAAAACAAGAGCCGTTTATCAGCGACAAGTATTATAATATCTCTTGTAAAAAAGGAAAACGATCGAGGATAAAGGAATTTTCAGGTCGTTTTACAAGCTCGCGGATTATACGTATAAAATGGCGGATGTACATATAATAAAAGTTCCTTTATTGGTGGCCATTAATTAAATTATCCGAGAAGAAGGTATACTTTCTGTGCATCCTAGCGTAAGAGATTCACGGACATAATGAAGTTTCCCGGAGAAAGAACTGAGGGGTGGAGAAGGGAAAAGGGAGGGGGCATTAATTACTTGTCATGGAAAGCAAATTAAGTGCAAAGCCCATGTAAGCATCGACGAGTCTAAATAAGTGGAATTAACTCTTATATGGGAGCGGGACGAGGTGTCGTTCAATATTCGTTGAATCCCTCGTGGACGATACCTCATTTCCTGATCCCATGAAAGGCACGCGTAAAAGCCATCGTGTTTTAAACGTTGCCATGTCATAATATCCGAAAAAGTCTGTATAAAACATTGATTACGCTCGTATATCCTAAAACTGTAGCGTAGCGTATCGTTTTTCGTAAAACTTTTTTTTCTTTCTTTCTTTCCTTCTTTCTTTAATTTGCTTATTTATGGTAAAAGTCAGTGGGTAATTCGCCTATTTACTTTCCATCTCATGCCTTCCTCCGTAACCCCATGATTACCCGAAGTTTATCCTGAAACTCAAATGTAATATCTTTTCTCTCTGACTCTGGCAGACGATTAATAAACTCAGTGGCAACTTTTCATCTTTTCGCTTATGAATCATGCCCAAGACTGCGGATATTTTCGTAATAACCCATTGACTACTTAAATTATTGCTTCGCTTACATTTTTATGCGTGTCCTTCTCTGCTTTTCTACCTTGTAACCTCTATACACGTGTGCGTTACATTTTCCTTGTGCAATTTTCTCACGGATGTTCCGGCCTCTCGTCATATTCATCCTCTTCGATTTATTATGTTTTTTTCACCGATGCCTCTTCGCATTGCAGAAAAGAGAATATCAAGTTTTTCCGTGATTGATTCCAGGCTTCACTCTAATTACTGTATGTTAGTGCAATCAATTGAATTTCAAGGGATGAAAGAAATAATGGAAAAGTTACTTTCAGAGCTTACCAGTACGAGCGCATTAAAATTAACGTTACAATTTTTCACGCGTCTTCTCTTTTTTGTTCTCGCCGCGAAAGACGAAATTTTTTCAGATTTTCACTCGGGCCTGAATTTCATTACTATCCACTCGGTTCTTTGCTCACGTATGTACATTGAAAAAGAGATTTAACGTGCTTTTATAGGCACGTATGAAATTTTTACAACTATAATAAACTAACCGTTTTTTATAGGCATCGACACAATTTTTAGCGGGAAAGTTAAATAGCTCGAAGTTGGCTTCGAGATATATCGAAGTAGAAATTTCTAGTTCCTTCCTGAACATGTCAACCTGAAGTTATCTTATACATATATATATACACACACACACAAACGCACATACACATATATAAATGAGGAACGCGCATACGTTAGTTCTTGTCAGTTACTAGTAAAGTCAAGCAAAATAAATACGAGTTAGCGAGGTTAAAAGTATTTATAAGTAAAATGTCTATTGATTACTTTCCTGAGGAAGTATTTAAGTTTACTAAACTTTGTAATTGCTTGATAGAAGACTGCACTTGCGTAGAAAACAATGGTAAGTCCAAATATTGTTTAATTATAACAAACACTAAGCACAATACTAAATAAAATATTCCAAAGTTTTTTTTCTTTTTCAAAATCTTTAACACTTAATAGATAACAGTACCATTGGTTTTTTGTAATATATACAGTAATATAAAATTTATTATTTCTTATAGAACATGAGTGGTCGTGGGACACCGATTTTGAATCTATTTCTACTGTATTATCAAAATATAACTTAGAAGTCAAATTTCATCCTGGCTTCAGTTCTGGTACTGCTGCGATTCGAGGAAATAAAGCAATGGAAAAAGGAAGACATCACTACTGGGAAATCAAAATGGTTACAGGAATATATGGAACCGATGTTGTATGTTTCATTTAATATTATATACAGAATGAAAAGCTTCTCTAATTATATTACACTTTAATAAATTATATTTTTAGATGGTTGGCGTTGGTACGAAAAATGCAAATTTAAAGAATGCAGAAGGATCTTATTGTTCATTATTAGGAAAAGACCGTGAATCATGGGGATTTTCTTATAAGGGTTATCTGCAACATGCTGGTGAAATTAAAGACTATGCAAATATATATAGTAAATATTCCTACTTTAAGGCTGGTAGTTCAGTAGGTGTACATCTCGATACTTGGAGAGGGACTTTACAGTTTTATATAGACAGAGAACCTCTTGGTAAATTAAACAGAAACCTTACCAATGAAATGAATTATTTTTGATATTTTTGGTGCTCTTGATAAAATATAGTTTTTACACTTTTCTCTAAAGGGATAGCCTTTACTGGTTTACAAGACACACCTTTGTATCCAATGGTCTGTTCTACAGCTGCAAAAAGTATAATGCGAATTTCATGCAGTTCATCAGTGGAAGCTTCTCTTCAGGTAGAATGTTTAGCAAAATTATCAGCACCACAAAAGGCATATCTCACCTCTACATTTCCTGGACTTCGTTATCTTTCAGAAAGCATATTTGCAACTATTCTTCGTAAAACTAATGGTAAGTTTTACTCTTAGATTCTAGATAACTAGAAGATATTTAAATATTACAAAGTTTCTTTGACTAGTTACTCATAAAAATAATCTTATTTTAGAAGATTCAGACGATGATGATGACAATGATCATCACTTGACGCTACTTGGATATGAAAGTAGAAGGCAAAATGATATTAATTATAGTTAATACCATTTGTGTTCATTGTATTAAAAATGAAGAGTTGTATAAAGTATATTAAATTTCAATAGATTCTTTTATAAATAATAAAAATGTTGCAGATGTTATGTACGAAGACTTTTTTTGCATTTATATCTGAAACTGTTACATATATTTAATCTCATTTAAATTAAAATAATTTAAAATATAACATGTGTGACATTTGTTTCTGAGGAAATAATCAATCTTCTTAAAAATAACTTTTATATAATTTTATGTATATACATGTATGTAAATTAAAAGTATACTGAAGAATGAGAAATAAAAATTATGTTTTATCTGTATACACTTTCAAGAATTATTTTTTTCTTCTTTTTGTTTTTAAGTTGCATTTAATCTCACTGTCGCGTTTAGAATTAAGTTGAGCACAGAATATAATAGCTTGAGTCCAGCCAGCTAGTGGGCCCCATAATTCTCTTAAATGATTACAAATTTCATCATGAATTTTGGGTGTCACAGAATTTTGATCTTTCAAGTGAGGCAGATAATGTTTTTTAGCCACTTGAAAGATATGTGTGTCTACTGGAATTGCTTCCAGATGGCCCAAAGACATTAAACACACACAATCAGCAACTTTAGGACCCACTCCTGGAAGTGTCATTAAACATTCTTTAGCCTTAAAATACTTTGCATCATTATCCTTATGTAGATTTTCCAACCAACTTCTTCCACCAAGCTCTATCAATCTTTTAGCTGTGTTTGCTATATAAGCAGCTCTATAACCAAATCCTTCTTTTCTTAATAATTTTTCAGTATCTTCCTTGGCTAATTGCTCAATTGTAGGAAAGTTATAATAATCCTTTTCATCTACTACTCCTATTTTAGTGCCAAAAAATGAACACAACTTTTCTACCATACTGGATATTCTAAAATATTTGAACATGACATTAATCATGTTGAAATGTGTCGAAAGAACTTTTATTGAATTTCAGGTACCTTGATATGTTATTGTTTGAACTACATATGAAAGAGAATAAATTTTCAACTACATCTTGATTTAAAATTCGAACACCAGTAACTGCAGTACAGCAATCTTGAAAAAAAGGATCCAAGGTGGCCCATTTTTTACAGTGTTCTTCCAACGAGATATCTAATCTAAAATATTTATTTAAAATCAAGGTAGGAGATTTATGATCTATTGGAGGATCATGAACGGTGTAACACATATGAGATTCTGTTTGATTCAAAGTCCATACACATCCAGCAAAGACTCCTCTATAAATTCCATCTTTAAATTCTGTCCACCTACAAAAAAGGAAGATATTAAAAATAATGAATCTGACATTAAATGAAAGAGTGAATTTCTAAATATTTATGAACCTGAAACTCTGTCCACCGTTCAATGTGATTCTTAAATCTAACTCAACGGATGAACAAAGAAGCCTTCCTTCCATTTTTTATTGTATTTGGTTAGAAATATTATAGAAAGAATAATTCAAGATTTCATAGCATTAGTTAAATTATCACATTGATAAGGCACATTGTATATAAACATAAAATCTATTACCAAGCATGCTGATCTCTTCTACATGTATTCTTTCTGTTACACTTAAATTCGATTTATACTACTTATAGACTTCAGTACGCATGCGTACTTTCTTGTCATGCGTAAAGCCATTTTGAAATTTTCAATTCTAAATATGAAAGGCTTGGGTCTACTGCAAAAATTAAATTAAGATCAGTGTCAATATAAGTACACATAATTAAATGAATAAATACTTTAGCGTTTCCATGCTATAATATATATAAAGTCTGAAAAATTAAATAATAGGATAATAGAGTAATATACGAATATTTGGCATATATTTGGAATGCAAATATAAATATAAAAGTCACAAAATTGAATACAAATAGTTAAACTATTGCTATTGTTAAAAAATCTCCTGTATTGATTTTGCTTTTTACGAGGAATTTTTTTAAAGAAAAATCTAACAATTTATTAATCACGTATCATACAAATTTGTCCTAGTTTGACATTTGATAATTACACATAACATGAGTTTATCTGTTTGCATCGGTGATACTTTTACTACGGAACTATATGCGTAAACATGGATATATATATATACAGTTTTTGGATATGTGAAATTATATACGTGGTGTATAAATGAATTTTCGCAAATAATTTTAAAACAGTAATACCATTATTCAAATATATGAGATAAATGAAATACGCGTGTTTACTTAATAGCAGAATTCATGAAAAAAGGATATAGAGATTAAAAATGCATAAAAATATATATATATAATTACAGGATAGAACAAATGTTTAAAGGGAAATATCTAGTTTTCATCGAGTTTAGAATAACTATTGGCAATCACCGCAGAGAGTGTTGCATCGCTTATGCACGTCCTTTTAGCCCCTTACAGATTTAGGTCAGACCGAATCGAAAAGTTTTCGAAGAATTTTTCCCCAAATTAAATAACGAGAGGGATGAGGTGAACCAAGTAAGAATGAGAGGGTAGATCCGGGGTTGCGACGCGCCTATTACCGATTGGAGCCAAACAAACGTATCAAAATGAGTTAGAACGAGTACATGATATGTTAGGCGTACACACAGTTCCTAAAATTACATTAAATTACGTCGGGTTATGCATAATTTACGCTAAAATAGAATTATAAAACCATATTGTCATTTCTGAAATGATCTCAATAGGTATCTTACAGTGACGATCTATATAGAAAGTACCTTTCGACACTGGAAGCACGAAAAAAAAAAAAAAGTAATGAAATCACTGAAATTGATGCTGAATGCAATTGATGCGTATCACGATGGTCCCAGTGTCGAATGGATGATCGAGAGTAAATGATAGAGAGATAGATGATTAGAGATAGAGAGAGAGTAAGCGATATGGCGTTCGCCCAATGATATTTTACATCCCTGAGAAATACTATTGACAATTGATAAGAAGTTTCTTTTCTGCTTTTCGCGCGAGGTCACAATCAATGAGATCAGTATGGAACGTTGTCCCGAATAAAAGCTTGTTTTCGATATTCGTGTCGTTGGCATTTTCCCCACCAGGAACGTTTGACGCAGGTCTTCTGAGGCTTCAGGACGAAGCACTTGGTTCGCAGGACGTCGAAGAAGATTTTCCCGATGAAATTGGCCGAAGAGGTGCCAGCCATCTTCAGGCAAGCGCGAAATCTGAAATTGACGAGCAGAGAGAGTGTTTGGCGCGTCGGGAAATTTGGCGTTTGTGCGTTTGTCGATTGGGAGATGATACCTACCTCTCGTCACAGGCGCAGTGCATGAGCGTGGAGATCCCCCAATTGAAGAGGCCGTATCGGGTCTCGAAAGCAGGGATGAAAAATGGGCAGGCGGTGTCGTGTCTTCGACAACAGGCGTCGGCGACCCCGAAACCACCCAAGTTTGTGTATTTGGTAGCGCGATGACCCCTCCCGCACCACTGAGTACCAGGGATCAGGAATAATTCCCTTCGCTTACGACTCCTGGTCCTCTCCTCCCCTCGGGCAGTCGCTATTATTTTCTTCCTCCCTCTGCAAGAATCGGCAAGAGAAAGAAAAGAGGATTGAGAGACCGATTGGCCATTCGCCCTGACGATAAGTCACACTCTTCATCGACCTTAAGGCTAAGGGGTTAAAGGACCTTTGTCGTTTTTCCGCGAGAACCTCCTCCCACGCGGCTCTCCCGAGTCTTCCACATCGCTGATTTAATTCACTTATCGAGGAAACCCAGGAGAAGCGTCCTTGCTCTTCCCACCGGGAGGGGGACTGGACGTCTTCGATTTTCCTCCCTTTTCCGTCATTCGCGGAATTAATATTCCTCCTGCATGGATTTTCCTCGAATTTCCCGTATCTGCCTATCACGCAATCCGTCAGATCCTCCCCCTCGTAGATCAGCTGCAACTTTTTTTTCGCGTCCTCTTGCCATATTTGCCTCAGGGACACGTTGCTGTCTCTGTGCACGGAAAATTTGTCTTCCTTCAACATTGTTATTATTATTATTATTATTATTATTACCATTGCTATCAACGCGAAAGAAAGCAGAGCGATGTACATTGGAGAAATAAGAATTCAAATTGAGAGTTTGTCGGAGTTTCCTCCGGTTTTTCGAAAGAAGGAACGAGGGAGACGACGGTGTGCGGTGGTGGTGACGGCGCGGGTAGTAGTGGTAGTAGTGCTGGCTGGCGGTAGCGATGGGGTGGCGTGGGGTGGGAAAAGAGAAATCCCAGCTTTAAGTGCAAAGCGACGCTTCGCGGTTAGAAAATTCCTGGGCCATCCTCGTGAGAGTCTCGGCAGATGAGGAAGAGATTGGCAGGAATTGCGGCACCAGGACAATCCCTGATGTGCCGCTACACCATCCCCGATCGCGAAAGCTACTCTGTCTCTCCCTCCCCCCCTCTCCCTCCTCTTTCCGCTATAATCTTTACTCCCACCGCCAGGTCGTGATTAAAGAGACTTGAATCGAAGAAAAAAAAAAGAAAAAGAAAAAACAGAAAAAGAAGAAGCACAATCGATCGGAAGGAGACGACGAGAAAAGCGCGTGGAGGAAATGATGCTACACGATGCGATGCGATGCAATGCGATGCGATGCGATGTCACGCGTTCGTTTGTTCGTTCGTTCGTTGAAGCATTTGACATGAAGCGGAGGCTCTCACGACTAGAGTATGGAGTATTGGCAGCGTTGAAAGGCATCATTGTTTTCTCGCGAGCCAACGGACCTCCCGACGCCTACTACCCCCGTCCCTGCACCCTTCCGAAAGGTGGGACGTCGTCGCGCTGCTGGAGATTTACTCGAGGGAAATGTTATTCTAGCGGAAAAGACAACACGCTGCTGCCGAAGCTCGGTGGAGCAGTGAAAAAGTCACGTGAAAATCAAGCTGGTCTAGTTTAGCCTGGTTAGTTTGGCTTAAGTAGTTAGCTTAGCTCCGCTTTTCTCCTCTCGCGCTCTCCCTGCCAATCCGCTGCTTTGGAGCCCACCACCAACCACCCCCTCAAACTTTTCGACCTCAAACTCAAAACCGACGCGACGCGACGCGACGCGATGCGCGTCGTCTGGAATAAAAACCAAAGTCAAATTCAAATTGATATTCTAATGGGATCAAAGTTGATTTGGGGGAGGGGGAGAGGGATGGAGAAATAGTGAGAGAGAGAGAGAGAGAGAGAGAGTAAACTCCGTCGAGTTCTACTCACCCCCATCGAGCGACCGTCTCCAGAGCGCAAATCTCTCCCTTCTGAAGAAATCGCTCGACTTCACCGTCAGGCAAAACTCTCGTCAACGAGAACGAAGTTAACGACGAGTTGACAAAATTGAGGAAAATTTCTTTATTCGGGCGAGAAGCTCCGCCGAACGGCAACGACAGGAACAGCAAGAGCAACTGCATCGGACACGACTCTTCTATTATTCTTCCTCTTCTTCCTGAAAAAGAATCACTCGCTCAAACAGAAATCTCGAGCGATCGTCGTCGCATCATCGCCTTATCCTCGCTCTATCCCCTTTTGCTCGCAAAATTCTAATGACTCGCGATTACGGTCACGCGAGTGCTCGTAGTTATCGCGATTGTTATTATTATTATGATTTATTTGAGAGAAAATAGAGTCTGGCAAATGGCCACCTTCTCCTTGCCGACTCTAATTCTAAGACTCTCGCTTCTTTATATTTTCGACCGGTCTGCGAGTGACTTCTTTCGCAGCCAATTCAAATGTCATATCGCGCAAGCTATCTTTTCGAAATACGATACTTTATTTTTACTCTTGTACCGTCTTTGCATTCTTCTTCAACGCGATAGCCTACTTCATTTCTTTTTGCATCTCTCTATATTTCTCCTCCGAGCATTCTCGCGGATATTGCTAACTTTTTTAATAATCGCTCATTTCTCTCTTTTCTCGTTTGACAAAAGGCTCTGATTCTACACACGCACGCACGCACACGCACACACGCACGCACGCACGCACGCTCGCACATTTATCTCCCTTCCCCAAAAATTCAGCAAGATCAAGAGAAGTGGAACCACCAGGAAGCGCATCGTCGTTGTTATCAATAAAAGAGCGGCAAATTATCAATATCAACAATCGCATCGTCGCACAGACACACATTGCACCAATCGTTATAGAGCGAATTCTCTCCTTTTTTTTTCTATCGGATCTCTCGATTGTCCGCGGACGAGGCGCGAGAGAGAATATTGAATTTTAAAAAATACTCCTCTTTTTTCTTTTTTCGCGAGATTTCAATGATTACCTGAAAAAAATGAGAATGATCGGCACTATTAAATGAATAGCGGGAGAAGAGGGAGAAGATGGAGAAGAGAGAAAAAGAAAGATAGAGATAGAGAGAGAGAGAGAGAGAAAGAGAGAAAGAGAAAGAGAAAAAAAGGGAGAGAGAGAGAGAGACACGTGTGCGAATCGAAATTGGCAAATGAAAAGCAATGCTCGCGATTGAACTAGTCATAGAAACTGGCGCGCTTAGGTGTCGCGCTCTCCCTTAAATAGCGCCGGCGGTTTCGCTTGTCCAGTTCAGCTCGACACACGTAAAGCTTGGCCTATCGTCGACTTGCCCCCTACCCCTCTTTCTCCTCCACCACCTCCTTCGCCACCTCCACCTCTTCCTTCCATTCCATCCTGTGGTTCGACTCTTCTCTATTCTCTTCTCTTCCCTTCCGTTCTGCTTCGACGCAAGAATCTCCTCTCTCCCTCTTCTCTCCCCCTCGTACTCGACACACACACACACACATACACGCGCAAACACCAGTTAGTCTTCCCCTCTCCAAAAACGAGCTAGACTATCCCTCCCACGTGAACGTTTCTAGCAGTGAGACCGCCAAACAGATTTTCATTCACCCCAATGCGTTTCAACTGTCTCGTTGATTTTTTGTTTCTTTTTTTTTTTTTTTTATTTTCTCCGACATCCTCGACGATAATGTTGCGATTCGCCGGTGCTCGGAGTCGGTGCGACACTCGCTTCCTCCGAGAATCAGAAACGCGGAAATTCGGAAAAATTTCGCTCGCTCGCTCGCTCCTCTCAAGACCACACAGGGCCAATCGCCCAGCGTGTCGGAAACGCTTCATCCCCCTTCCCTTAATCAGGGTAGATTCTCGATACAACGCTTCGCAAACGGGGGTTGGAGACGCCGAGCGTTCTGCTGCTCCTCCACCCCTCGGTGTCCGCAGATTTCCGCAGATTTTCATCGATATGTGAGAAAAGTAACGACGGCTCGTTTGCTAGCTTGGCTTTCGCCATTCGTCAAACGTAATCTTCCGTTTCTTGCTGGCCGCTACTATCTCTTCTAGCCTCCGCACCTCCGACGGTTCTTTCCGCATCTGGCTATTTGTCTATCCAACGCCAACTCCCTTTTTTCGCGGGAAACTTTGTTCGCCATTTTACTCCGTGCAGAGTATTTCCCCGAGGTTCGGCGTCCAAGAGCCCAACCGCTCTTGGGCGGGCGAAGGGATCCTCCCGAAATATCGCGGATCCGGAAAAAAAAAAAAAACGCGGAGTTCGTCATCATTGTTGTTATCATCGTCATCGCGCGTTATCATTGCGCGGCGATAAAAAGCGAGATGAAGTATTTCACGCGTGCGCGCGACGAGTGGAGGAGCATTCGGATGGCACGCACATCTCCGGGGCTATCCGGTTGAAAAAAAGGAGGGAAAAGGGGTGAGAGGGCTCGCGTGTACACACCTATATATACCTATACACACGCACACACACATTCCGCAGCCAAGGATGAAAGTCTTTGGAAGATTTACGAGGTTCTCCGCTGGAAAGCAAGGTAATCGGCAGAAAATTAATTGGAAGAGCAGAAGCGGAATGAGATGAACTATAGAAGGAATGGAAGGAAGGATGGGGGGAGGGGAGGGGGTGTAGGGTATAGGGTGTAGGATAGTGGTTAGGGGGTAGTAGGGGAACTGTGAAAAGCTGCGGTGGTGGTAGCTTCTATTGTGCGATGCTGGTGTACTTAACAGTGGAAGAGGCTGAAGGAGTCCGAAAGAGGCGAAAAGAGGCGAAAAGAGGCCGAGGAGATGCCGAGGAGTGGCTTCTAGTGGTTTTTCAGGGAAGGGGCGGGGGTCTTCAAGGTGAGAGGTCGTAAGTGACTAAGGCAGTAGTCTCGGGCCAACAGCCGATTGTTACGAGGGTCCCGTTACCCTCGCCACCTCGTAAAGGACACCAGGAATTCATCCCTCGGGAATTCTTCCCTAACCTCCCCCCTCCCCCAGGTCTTACCGCTACCACCGCTGTCGTTGCTGCCGTCGTTGCCGCTGCCACCGCCGTTCCGTTCTGTTCCGCTACCGCTGCTACCACCACCTTCCCTGCTGCGAGAAATTGCCTTTTTTTCTAGAGAAAATCGCTTCGTCCCTATGAAATTTCCCATTACTCGCTTTCTCGAGAACTTACTTTGGCTCGTTTAGTTCCTCGCGATCAAGATTCAGAGAACCGACCGAGGGTCTCCTCAGGAAGCTGCTTCCAATTGATTTTTATGATTTTCAATTAGCGAGAGAAAGGAATGGAAGGACGGTTGAGACGGTCAGGCGATTCCGACGATTCTCACGATTCCGGTGGTTAGGTGCGGGGGGGGGGGGTTCGGTCAGTGGGGACCTCTCTCCTCCACATCTCGCTAATCTGCTGAAATTCGGACGAGAACCTCCTAACGGAAGGTTTCAACTTACTCGTTTACTTACCATCGCGGACGACCAACTGCTCTCTAATTATCTTTGAGGCAAAGTACGGCAAGGGGTAAGGAAAGGGCGCGGTAAGTCCTTCCCCGAGACGATATTCGCGCGAGATATTCAGGTATATCGTCATCCTCCTGCTCTTCCTGCGAGAAAAGTCCTTGAGGAGTCTCGAGGCTTCTTTTTCTCCCTTTCACATTCAAGCGAGATATCTCGGAGAATCAAAGAGGTCGATGTTAAATATTGATCGTCGGTAGAGGGCCAGCTCGGACTTCTTAAATTGAAACCTGTTCTCTGTTTTGAAAATGACCCTCCGAAGTTTCAAGGAGCAAGGAGCGACCTGCTGAACCGGGCCTGATTGTGAGACTAATTCATTTTTATGGCTCCGGGCAAGCACTTGACGCGAAAGGACCCGGAGTCTCTTCCTTCCGACCAAAGGTACGAACCAAAGGTACGGACCAAAGGTACGGACCAAAGGTACAAATCCTGATCCTTTGGGATCCTTCGCGCTCATTTTCCAACATAATGAACGCAATAATTGCATCGTTTTCCTCGCACACTCTCGACGACGTACTTCAGCTTACGAGTGAGCGGAAGAAAAGAGAGGTGGAGAGGAAGTTCAAGTGATATAATTCGGCCATCGAATGTAGAAGCAATTAGTACTTTGAATTTACCGTACGAATGTACGGGGGTGCGTGCGTGTGTGCGAGAGACGGGGGGGGTAGAGAGGAGGAGAGCGAGACAATGCAATAATTAATGTACGTTCATTGACGCAAAGTTATAGGACAAATACGGTAATTGAACTTTATCATTATCATTATTTTCACATAGTTTTCCGGCGGATGAGATATTCTGTTTTTTTTCTTCATCTTTTTTTTTTTTTTATTTTTTAAATTAGATCCAGATTCATTACAGTTTCGGCAGTTTTCGCATTGATCTATTTACATCTCGTTGTTGTATCTCGAAAAAGCGTCGTAACTAAGAAAGTTTCTCGCAGACAAATATATACATATAACGTATCTCGACCAAAGAGCGAAATGAAGGAAGTTCTTCCAAGAATTCCATTTCCCTTCTTTCGCCTTTGCCATTATCGTTTCACCTTTTATTTTGGTCCTTTTGGAAATTGACAAAAGTGTTCGATATTCGTGTCAACGAGCTATGTTTGCATTATTCTTACTATTGTAATTTGTAAGATTATTCTCTCTCTCTCTCTCTCTCTCTCTCTTATAGCATATATATAAGCGCGCGCGCGCGCGCACACCCCTTTCGCTGCGTTAGAGCGCGCAATGTGTACGAATAAACGGCAACTTAAATAATTCATGAACAATGTTGGAAAAAATAATGTTCTTGTATTTGTACAATGGAAAAGAAGGGATGGGACTATGTCACAATTCACTCTTAATTGATTTTACGATGTACGGTATATTGACCGTGAAGATTTGCGGCGAGGACGCTTTAGGGTGGCAGCTGACACCGCGTGGTGCAAGTCACGCATCATATCCGTTTTCAAACTTTCGACGTACATGCGCGCGCGCGTGTATGTGTGTGTGTGCATGTGCAACGTTTCGGGAGAAACCGGTGAATTTTCAAAGATTTCATAAAGTACTTTCGAGACGAGTGATTCGGAATGAGGACAATGCGGCGGGGGAGAGAGGGTGGACTTTGAAAATGCTTCGATCTCTTTCATCGGATTCCCTTGATTTTCAGACTTTTATGTTTTTCGTGACACATATACAGGATAAAAGGGTCAGTGCCCCCCTCTCCCGCGATGTTTATCTCTCTATCGAAGCTTTGAAAAGCTTAAAAGCCCAAGATCAAAGCATCTTTCAGATTTTCCCTGGAGGCCAGCGGTAATTCCTGCTCCACCGTGGATTTGCATATTGATATTGATCATTGGATGACGTCACGGGACCGGAACCCCGCACTAATCTGGTTAGGCGAGAGAAAAATTGTGCAAAAAATTCTCGGGGAAAACACTCGAGTTTCATTTATTCTCGTACGCGGATGGAGTATTTGTCATTGTTCCATGAGGAATGTTCGCGTCCTTATTATTGGCTCTCCCGAGTCCCGGAGAGAGGAGAGGAGAGAAACGAGGGGAAGAGAGTGTGCGATAGGTTGATTTTTCACGTACGAGTTTATTATTAGGCATGCGAGAGGAAATGGGGTAAAAGAATGTTCGCAGCGACGCACGAACAGGGAAGGAATGAAAGAGAGTTAGGGTAATTGATATAGTATACAAATCGCCCCAGTGTTGACCTGTGGGGGTTGGATGGGGGATGGGACGACCGAGGGTGGGTGGGTGAGGTTGTTTAACGTCCCCATCGGCGCTGAACGTGGTATCGCATTCACGCTCCGCTGCTCCAGGATTTCGATCTTTCACTTCTCGCGAACCCCTCCTACGGGAACCGGCTGTCACTCTCTTCCTAGTTTTGTATCACTTTCATTCTTTCCTTTTCCTTTTCCTCTTCCCTTTCCTTTTCCTCTTTCTCCTCTGCATTTTCTCTTCAAATAAAGTCATTTTTAATCTCGCACCCTTATCAATTCTTATTTAATTTTATACTTTCCTGGTCCCTCTCTCTCTCTCTCTCTCTCTTTTACAATTATTACTTTGTCTCTTATATCTCGATGTGTGTGATATTTGCAAGTACAATGCACATACCTGTTTATTTATAATATGTTTACGTAATGCAAACATCTCTGTAATGGCGAGAAGATCAAGCATGATAGTGAGATAGATAGATAGAGAGAGAGAGAGAGAGAGAGAGAGAGAGAGAGAGAGTGGAGTGGCGAAGGAAGTTGAAAAATTTTATTCTCATAGCAGCCACTGGCTTTTTGCCAAGTTTAGGGCATTAACGAACATGGTTGCTTATCACCTGCTGAGTCTGCATTATTACAGCCCACAGCAATGACCAACCGAGCGATGTTTCTACCTCCGTATTGCTTAGCTAGCACCATCTCTATCAAAATTGGCCAGATATCAGCTATAAACCTGAAAATCCCTATTTCCTCATCCGTCTATCTTTGGTCAATTTCAACTGACCTTCCCGAACTATCTGAAAATCAATGAAATTTAACAAAGATTCTCCGCTCGCGTAACTTTCTCGTAATCCAGAACCGTGTATTCCAAATTAACGAGAAGCAGCAGCAGGGAGAGACGGACTGTAGGGCGCTGGAAAATGTCATATGAAAATCGCAAAAGAGACAAAGGTAAAAAGTAAGAAAAAAAAAAAAAAAAAAATTTGTTTAAATAAAAAAACGGCGATCAATTCTCGCAACAACGCGACACACTCGATTTTTCGTCTATTACGAATCAGATTGTCTCGGGTGAAAGTTGAAATTAACGTTGAAAGGAAAAGCGGAACGATTTGTTGGAAAATCTTTGAAGAGATTCGCAAAATTTTTTCCGGGCTCTCCTCTCCTCTCTCGTAATTACGCGCGCGCGTACTCGTGCACGTGCGCATATGCATATGTCGCGTGCAGGAGAATCGAGGGAGAGTCAGATTTGTCGAAATAAAAAAGCGAAGGATAGAGGGAATCTCGAGAAAATCGCTCTCCCTCCGGAGAATGGTCTTGGGAGTGAGGGAAAAGTGTGGAAAAACGGAGAAATACGGAGAAAGAGAGAGAAGAATGATAATAAAGGGAGCGAGGGACGCCCGAGCGAGATACCGAAGATTTGAAAAAATGGCGGCCAGTAGTAAAAGTGTTCAGTGCTGCCATACGGAAGTAGATGATGACGCTATTGCCAGCTCGCTCCCTCCAAAATTTTTAATGTATTGGTAACATTGTTTTTTAGTAGTTTACAAATAAAATGGCCGATATATGAGGCTATTTTGTATGGACAATAAAATATGCGATTGAACGAATGTAATGACCATTGGCGGCAGGTGGAGATCGGGAAAATTGTGAATCGACTGGCGTGAAGTTAGTGAAATTGGTTTTGCGTTCACCAAGTGCGCGATAGTTTCGATTGGGGCAGGTGGAGGTTGTCTTCGAAGACCCGTGGACGCCGCGGGCCTCAAGACCGAAACGGAGTATCACTCACATTCTCTAATACATTGAAATCTCGGGAAAATTTTTCCCATTGGCGCGCTGGCTATTGGCGGTAAAACAGACTTGAATTTTAGCTAGAAGGTAACAGGCCATATTTGGCATATATCCACGAAGGAAGCAGTGCAGCACAACGTAGCACGGTGCAGCACACAGTGCAGTAGTGCAAGCACGGCCCTCCTGGACCCTGCTGACGAAATACAGCGAGTTTCCTATTCATGATTTCGGAGGAGGCCTCGCCACCTTATGACACATAAAAGATTCGACGAGGCGCAGCTCGAGCTGTAAAGAAATTTCCCTGCTATTTCAGTTAGATATGGTGGTAGCCCGGCTATTAACGCACGGCCGAGATACTGGAGTGTGACGGGTACGTTTACTTAGAGCCTCTCAAGATATTTCCATCGGACCAGTTTGTCGTAGTGGAAAGAGTCGGCGCTGACAATGCGTTGACTGAGGGGCCCACTAGTACTGTGAGCCAGCAGATCAACCCCTCCATCACTACTTTGACAAACATGTGCACCACTCCTGGTAACGCAGGTGCTGGATTTGGGTATGCCTGGTCCTTTGGTGGGCCAGGAACTGAAACCCGTGAGAATGCTCAGAGCGAACTCACTACTAATATCAGCTACGCAGTCAATAATAATCAAGATCAGGGATCCAGTCAAAAGATTCAAGTGGACATTAAGCCAGCTAAAGTTGCGAACAGTGCGCATCGTAGACCCATGTTTGCAATGAACGAAAGCTGTCAGCAGACACCTACGACTCATCACGGACACACCGGTGGAGCTCATAATCAAACTCACGGCACTCACGTACGTGCCAAGAAGCATCACGATATATTTTCGTTAACCTGTGACAAAGGGGGTTGTAACTGTGACGCTGCACATCCTACTCCTCCACCTTCTCTTTTCTCCAATGCTTTGGTTTTTACTACAGCTGACAAGCACGCCATGAGTAAACACTTCATGACACCATTGGGACCTCTGCAACTCACTGCAGAAGAGTGCAATGAAATTTTAATGAAGAGAGCAGCAGCGGCGTCCAATCAAGCGAATGCAAATAACGTAGCTACCAGTCAAACAGATGGGACTGCTCATTTCGGGCACGTACTCACCCATGTGAATACCACTCAAATAGAAACAAAAGTTAAGCAGCAACAAGACATGGGTAGTCAAGTTAGAGTACCCAAAGAGAGACCATATTCCTGTGCGGAGTGTGGGAAATCTTTTCTTCTCAAGCATCATCTTACGACTCACGCCAGAGTGCACACAGGAGAAAGGCCTCATATTTGCGTACACTGTGGAAAGAGTTTCGCTCACAAACATTGTCTCCATACCCATTTGCTGCTTCACAGCGCAGACAGGCCATATCAATGTCGCGAATGTAAAAAGTCTTTTACATTAAAACACCATCTTGTTACTCATACTCGTGTCCATACGAGGGAGCGTCCCTTTGTCTGCCAAGAGTGTGGCAGGGCATTCCCTTTAAAACGCCATTTGGTTACGCATAGCAAATTTCATTCAGGGGAGAGACCTTTCGTCTGCGAAGAGTGTGGGGAGTCTTTTTCACAAAAAGATCATTTGACAATGCATTCGCGCTTCCATGGTAGCTTACATCCATTCGTATGTCCTGATTGCGGGGCAACCTTTCAGAGGAAATTTGAATTAGTGAATCATGGTCGTTTACACGGCAGAATTCCACATTCGTGTACTGTTTGTGGGAAAGAATTTCTACAAAAGAGAACACTGTTAGCTCATATGCGTTTGCATACTGGAGAAACACCATTTGCCTGCACAGTCTGTGGAGAAGCATTCCCGAGGAAGGTAGATTTAGTCGCTCACTCCAAAATCCATAATAACAATACAAACGTAGATGAGAAATCACTTACATGCAGGTAATTATTATAATTCGCGGGAATACGTTGGAGCAAGCCTGTCCATGGGATCTGGCGCACTCTGCCAGAATGTCAATGATAAAACCTCTTTTTCCTCTCTCTTTACAGAGAATGCGGATTGGACTTTTCAAATAGGGAAGCATTAACATTGCATCTGAGGTTGCATTCAGGGGACAGAACGTTGGTAACAGATCTTTGCGGTTTGGCGGCGGCTTTCCAACAAACACCGGGCCACTTTCTTACGCCTAATACGCCGGGCACGCATCAGGTATTACTCGTCGTTTAGAGTAATCGGGACGGTTTGATTTAGAGTGTGGACTTGCAGATGAATGGGCCTATCGGTACTCCTGGTGTGAGCCATATGCATGGAGCTACGCAAACATCACCTCCCGTAGGCGCCGGACCCAAGCCAAAGCCACATCTCTGCCCGGATTGTGGTCGTGGATTTGCACAAAAGCATGGCCTTTCGCAGCATCAGCGGCGCCACACGGACGGCAGTTGTCACATCAGATCACACGTGTGCGATAAGTGTGGGAAAGCATTTTTCCAGAAGAATCACTTGTTGCTACATCAACGACAACACATGGACCCACCTCCGAGCATACTCCGTCAACAGCAGAGACAGGCGGCTCAGGCAGCTGCCCAGCAAGCTCAGCAGCAGCAGCAACAGGTACAGCAGCAGCAGGTCCAGCAACAACAGGTCCAGCAACAGCAGCAGCAACAGGTTCAGCAACAGCAGGTTCAACAACCGCAACAGCAGCAGCAGCAAACGTGTACGGTGGACACAAAGACGATTCAGTTACAGGCAATACAACAAGTGCAACAGCAAGTTCAGCAACAGGTGCAGCAGCAGCAACAGCAGCAGCAGCAACAACAGCAGCAACAGCAGCAGCAACAACAGCAGCAGCAAGCTTGTTCGGTGGACACAAAAGCAATACAGTTAAACGTCACCATGTGAGACGGTATTAAGAAAAGGGATTGGAGAGTCCCCGGAACGTTAGCACTCCAAAACGCGCACCCTGCTGCCACCCTCTGCACGCACTTCTCTTGTACTAACATTACACATTAGATATATTTATTATTCATAGAATCGAATATAAAGTAATCAATTTTATTACAAGAGTATATATATATATAAGAGTATATATACAAAGTATACATATATTATATTCTAATAATGTAAGGCTTGTAACAAGAAAATAAAAGTAACCATATATTAGTGTTTTACATATACTTTATATATATCATTTACTCTAGCTATGTAAAGAACTAAACAAATTAGTTGCCTTAATCGAGGAGATACGATGGATTTTAATGAACATATTAACTGCATTGTTTGGTGAATTTATTTTCCAATTTACGTTTAATCACGGTAGTCTTAGGCCGAGTAGTTTATATAAGAAACAGGCATAATAATAAAGAGAAAGAAGGAGAAGGAGAAGTAAGAATGTGAGAATGGGGTTGTCTGCTACTTTCGAGTACCGTACCACTTCTGCTTTGTTATTATCCTCTGCCTTTGTACGACGGGAGAGCGACGAAAAATAAATTAAGTCGTAAAAGAATTAGAGTTAGATAGGAATAGCAGGAATAACGAAGTGGGGGGAGAGGGTGACAGGCATTGCGCATTTATGGAGTATCTTCAACTGTGCGTCTGTCGCTAATTGTTTCCAGCAGCAGCATCTTCTTATCGAGGAAAACAGAAAAAAAAAAAGAGTGAAGAATTATAATTGATACTCTCTCTATTTTGTGCTATACGATACCCACGTGATTTTTTAGCCGAAACAAATCACACGAAGCCACCAGCAATGATACTTACACGAAGCTTCGAAGATGGTCAGATAGTTTTGTACTAAAAAAGAAAAAAAAAAAGTTAACATTTTAATTTTCATTAGTTCCTCGGATTCTTCGTGAATATTTTGGATGTGTAGTTTTATGCAGTAGAGAGCAAACGCTTAGCAAATCGCATATTGAGTAAGGACAACACAGCATAGCGAACTTTTATAATAGACTTCGTGATTTTAGATTTATCAGAAATGTAATAGTTGATAGAATGATAAGAACAAAACCAGCGGCAACAGATACGAATAAAGTAGCTTTCTTACGTATGTGCTTTTCGTTACACGTGATTTGCCACTTTTTCACGCAGTTCTCGAGAGGATGGTGGTAAGTTGAAATTAATCAACCTTTGGTTCCATGTCTATTTAAAGAAGAGATTTAATTTTGTTATAAGAAAAATCTAGAAAGTAACGATGCGTACAAGATTAGTATCATTATCACCAGGATGATGAAGTCTTGCTGCAAATGTATAAACTTTTTACAGAGGTTGTCAACAAAGCGGATTAACTTTTAACTTGGAAACGGATCATCAATTTATTTAGTTGATTATTGTAATAGTTTAGGAATAAGTTTAAGATAATCGGGTTTGAAAATTCTACGCGTATAAATATATTTGCGCGCGCGCATGTGTATTATATTTATATATATACATATTTATATATATGTTCAACACACACATATGTATATATATATATATGTATATGTACATACATATTACAACTATATCTATCTATCTATATCATCTCTATTTGTCGAATAAACGATAATCTTTGGCGATACTTGAAATAGCGCAAAAAACAAACACAAATTGTTTAAATAGATTGATTCCCCAAACGAGATGTAAGAATAAACTAAAGGAACTTTTAATTCCTGACTTGTGGTGAAAAGCTGATTTCTCGATAAGATTAAAGTAAGGTTTGTCTTTCTTCGTGGTTCTTAATAAACGAGGATGACGATGATCTCTCTCTCTCTCTCTCTCTCTCTCTTTCTATCTCTATGTTTCTCATGAGGAAAAAAGCTTGCATTCTGAATAACGGAGTAATAAACATTTTCAGCGGACCGACGTTTTATCAAAGAGGGATGTTTCGAGTAGAAGAAGAGGAAAGAGGAAAGAATAAAAAGAGAAGAAGAATATAAAACAAGAGCAGAAAGAGTTGAGAGTTTTGGGATAATGTTGTGTCTGGCGGCGATGTCCGCAACTTCTTGCGGAAATATTGCGCATGCGTATTGCATAGAATGCATGTCCCGCCTGTGGACGAAGGGAAATAAAATCGAACGACGCTAGGCGATCAACAGTCGGTGTTCGCTGTTGGCGACCGTTCCGCGTAGTAATGATCAAAACGAGTCGTCGTCGTCGTCGTCGTTATTCGTGGCATTGCACGAGAACGAAGCAGCCGTGATTCCCTTCGACTCCTCGAAGAAGAGCCAGAGGACACTCGTCGTCGCCCACGGCTACGGATGCATATGGAGGTAAAATCCTTTTACCCTGACCCATCGCGACTTTTTCTCCTCCTCCTCCTCCTCCTCCTCTTCCTCCTCCTCCTGACCATATCCATCAACGACAAAGGCTCCCTGCCATTTTGACCATCAACCCTTCCTCGAGATTTTTCCTTCAACCAAGTACGAAATCCCTTTCGCGTCTCTCCTCGATTATTTCCCTCCTCTCCCCCTCTCTACTCTTCCCTTCTCTTCCCTTCCCTTCCCTTTATTACATCGAGACCCGAACATTTTCCATTTTTATCAACGAAACTTTTCTCGCCAACTTCCCTCTTTTCTCTCCTTTCTCTCTCGAAATTTTCTTCTCTCCTCTCTGGACTCTCGCTTTTTCCGTCTTTCGTTCCTTCCTTCGTTTATTCTTCCGTCGTTCCGTCCATCCTTCCTTCCTTCCTTCCTTCCTTCATCTACTTGCTAATGCCGTAGCTGCCACTACTACGCAATAGAAGCTACGCAATTTTTCACGTGTTTTTCAGACTTTCCTCGAAGAATCCCATTTTCTTCGCATCTCCCAAGTTTTCCCCGTTGTTTTAGGGAAATTTCATTGGAACGACCCTTTCGTATTTTCTTGCGCGAGATACGGAGCATTTGGTTTCGGGGGGGCGGCCGTACGAGAAAAGCTTTTGTGTACGCTCTCAGCTGACGGGTCTGTCAGCTGCCTTGGCAGGAAGAGAGAGAGAGAGAGAGAGCGTGTACGTGTGTGTTTATATATGTGTGTGTGCGCGTCCTCTCCCCCTCCCTCTCGACACATCAGGGCCGCAGCTTTTCAATTATTCTCCTACACTGTTTTCGCTTTATTTTCCGTTGCGAGGCGACGCTTCTCCTCTCTCTCTCTCTCTCTCTCTCTCCCTCCCTCTCTTCCTCTCTCTATTTCACATCAATTTTTCACTTTTCTCGTCTCTTTTTTTTTTCCTATTCATAAACAAAAAGAAATTTAATTCGCTGTACTCTCCAACAAGATTGATTCAACGATATGTCTGAAAGGAGAAAAAAAAGATCCAAAGAAAAAATGTTCAACTTCTCAAGATAGTGGTGGTAGTAGCAGTAGTAGCAGTAACAGTAGTAGTGGTGGTAGCAGTAGTAAAAGTAGCAGGGAACCAAAAGGTAAATTTGCAATTGACGAGCTTGTAAACAATTTGTAGATTTCATTGAAAATATTCTTCGAGAGAGCGTGCGCGATGTACGTATTTCAAAATACGAATATTATTGTTTTTCGTGAGAAGAGAGAGAGAGAGAGAGAGAGAGAGAGAGAGCGAGAGGAGGGAAAGAGAAACGGATAGTGTACCGCGCGCGTACACACGTAAGAAGTGAAAAAAGAGTAAAATAAGTATTTCTTTCCAGTGGTGTTTTCTATAGTAACACACGAGTTGACCGAGTTCGTCTCTATTTTCCCCCGTTGTACACGAACATCTGCCATGTTGCGTGTTGTGTTCGTCACGTCCGCACGTGCACAGCTTCTATTTTGCCTTAATTGAACGTAATGTCTCTCCTCTTGGTAAATATCGACATCTTCATTCGCGACACACATCTTCGCTGCTATTCTACCGCGTACACGACTGTCTCCCGAACTGACCTATCATTATAGTTCATTAACTCCTTCCTTTTCGTCAATACTTTTCCTCGCGCGCGCCTTTGTGACAACCTGTACAATACCACCACCCAATATCTGCTGTGTTTCTTTGACATTCCTCTTTCATCTCGCACTTCCGTTCCTGGCAGCACGTACCTCCTCTATACTCGTCTTAAAACTTTCTTGATGATTCCCCTCCTCTCTCTCTCTCTCTCTCTCTCTCTCTCTCTCTCTCTCTCTCTCTCTCTCGTTTAACAACTTATTTTTAACACAAACAAACAAACGCTGATACATTCTCTCTACTCGCATATTGTTTGTGTCAATGGCATCGTCGTGTACTGCACGTTTTTAAATGATACTCTTCCTATCGGAGAGCGGGGGAGGGAAAGGGGAGTACGCGCGCACTCTATTGACAATGTCACCCGATAATCTCTTTCTTGTTTTCTTTCGTACACTGGCGCTCCTGATTTTATATGGTACGTCGTAAAAATTCAAATTTATAGATTCATCGATTCCAACCACGTTCCCGCCGCCCCCCACCACCTGGAACCACGTTGTACATAAGTTGGCTGGGTAATTGCAACGATTCTTCCCGTTTAGAATTTTTCGTCATTTTCGGCGCGTCCGGAGGAACTGCGTTTCTTTCATTTTTAACCCTTTCACCCTCGCCTCGCCTTGCCTTGCCTTGCCTCACCTTACCTTACCTTACGTTACGTCACCTTTTTTTTTTCTTAGGGAGTCTTCCTTTCGTATCTCTCCGTACATCCACTTATCTGTCTTTTCGAAGAAAATCATGGGGAATAAAGTATATTCGACAAATGACGAAGGGGACGATGACCCGAATTAAACGAAGCCCATAGCAGCAGCAGCACCAGCACCAGCACCAGCAGCAGCAGCAGCAGCAGCACCAGCACCAGCAGCAGAACCAGCAGCGTACAAGCACCAGCAGCCGTCGCTTATTTCTCTCTCTCTCTATCTCTCTATCTCTCTCTCAGTATTTATTTAAGTTGCAATGGCGTAGCTTCCTCTTCTCTCTCCCTATACTATTTCTTTTCTTATTTCAAAGCAGAGACAAAGCAAATTCTTTGCAATTTCTTTAAATCTTTAACAACTATCAAATTACTAATTACTTTCCCCGTGCGAGAGAGACAAGAGCTAATCTCACAAGAGCGATAATTAGCTCGTTTTTCTTATTTATAAACACGTAGCATGTGAGTAGAGATAGAGAGAGAGAGAGAGAGAGAGAGAGAGGGGGAGAGTATCGACGCGATGAAAGAGTTCAAAAAAAAAAAAGAAAATTAAAGAGAATCAAGGAATCCTCCCGTTGGTAGAAAAGGTGCTCCGCTTTTCAATGAAAAACTAGCCCTTCTGGTAATGGTTGTTTCTCTCTTCTGCTCTCTTTCTCTCGCTCTCGCAGCCGAAATAGAAGGAGAGGAAAAAGACAAACCTTGTCCATGATTCTTCTACAATGTTTTGCATAAAATTACAACGGCGTAATCCGGTATGACTAGAACTTGGACAAAGAAAGCTTTATGTTTTTCCAGCCTTCGAGTCCAACATGTATATATGTATTTTCTAGGTGAGGATAGGAGGAGGAGTGAAGGAGGAGGAGGAGGAGGAGGAGGAGGACGCGCGATATTGGATATGTGTGTATACACATGCACGTATGCATCATACCTGTTGGACAAAACGACGCTTTGTGGACATTCGCAGCCGATTACTGATTACCGATATCGGCTAATGAACATATCATTTTCATTTCTAAACTCGGTATCAATCCTTCCTTGTTTTTCTTATCGACTCGACTATGTATTTCTTCAAATCGACTCATATTCTTGTTTTTATTTTTAACGCTCTCGCCGCGTCACTTTTCTTCCTTTTTCATCTAACGCGTACGCGCACCACGTGTGGGATTACTATTTATATCGAAACTGATAAATATGGATTTCAAACTAATTTTAATATCACTACACACGCATACGCACGAGGGAGGTAGTTTGCGTTTATCCAAAAGAATTTCTCTAGTTTTTACCATTCTTAACGTTAATTTTTTTTTTTTCCTACTTTTATTCTTGCCCCTCCGCCCCCCTCTATCTTGCTCTCTGATTTTTTTTTTATTCTTGTCGTTTGACGCGTTCTCCATTCCTTTGCCATTTTTCTTCTTATCTTGCGTCTTTTCAGTCGCATAATGTAAACAGTGCAATTCTTATTTTTCCCTTGGCTTTTCTATTTTGCGCAATTCGGCTGTTATCGCTTCAACGGGTTTTGGTACGAAAACAATTGGAATACGAAAACATAATTGCTTATATTTGTTGCGCATTTAGCCAACGATCAATGCGGAGAGCCGCGTATCTTATCGCCGATATAATCCAGTGCTAAGAGTAAATATTTTATTCCGCACGAAGGAAAAAGCTCATTCGCAGAGTTGCGTAGGTCACGCACATCTATATCTATATAAATATATGCATATATATATCTGTATAAAATATGCATATATATATATATATATATATATATGAATGTAAATACATATGTCGAATCAGACGATAAGTTGTTCTCGAGCAAGACTCGTCGTCTTCCTCCTCTCCTCCTTCTCCTCCCCCTCTCACATTTAAATTCGCTTCGTATTTTTTCCTTTCATTTTTTCTTCTCTTTTTTTTAACAAACCCAATTCATTGATTTGTCAAAACGCAACTTGTTTATTTTATCCAACAAACGCGCGTATCTCGTGAAAAGGAAAAGATAAAATCTGGCGTGATTCGATTTTAACTGAAACATCATTAATGAATAGACATGAAATTGCAGTAAAATCTACAGTAGCGCGATGGAGAAGGATGAGGGAGACAAACAAAAGTATCTTATTTAACGCTTTTTGGTCATGTGTGCGACGGTAATAGCGCGATGGGTAGCAGCGATGGCAATGGCAGAGCGAAGACTAATTAGGGGATCTAAAATTAAAAAATGGAACAGTAGGCGATTGCTATTGCAATTGGAGTTACAGTTACAGTTGCGATGTTTTTGCGAAAAGTGTGTCAGGCGGGTGACCCCATCGTGGCCAATCTCTATATACGTATTGCGCATTGTGTATTTCTTCACATTCGCATCCCTGTACGACTGTTCTTTCTTCGGAGAATCCACATTATTAGGCAAATTTCTATCATTGTATCTTCATCATCAAAATTCACATTTGCTGCAACGAACGTTGCATCTACTCCATTCTTTGATAACGTTTCTTTCATTATTACTCTCTCTCTCTCCTCCCCCCTGTTTTTTGTATCGTGCACCGCATCGTTTCGTATGTCTTATGCTTCGTTTCTTTTGTCCGTGTGTACGCGCATTTGTGTTCCGTATGCCATTCTTTGCATTCTCTTCCCTTTTTCCTCATTTTTCCGTCACACTTCATTTCTGCTTGACTTCTTGACTTTTTTGAGCCTTTCTTTGGGCCTTTTTGCCCGTCGAGTGGACTTAGCGGTTCTCTATTTGTTTTGAATTAAAGAGTGGAGTGAAAGGGGAAGGTGAAAAAGGAGGGGAAGTAGCAATGACCTTGGAGCGTGTATTGACTCGTACGGTTGTCTCTTTGTTCCTCGGATTTCGTCGAGAAACTTCTTTTCATCGACGTAAGCCTCGTTAGTTCGACGAGCTTGTTTCGATATCGCTCTTGGGAAACGCACAAACCATATAGATATGCGCATCTGCATATCAACAATAATTACAGATTGAAATCTTCCTTTCGTTCCTTTCATTGCTCAGTTGTGCTCTCCACATAGTATTTTCCCTTGAACTTCCGTAAATTCCTGATAAGGCTGTTTAGACTTGTGTGGAAACAGCGGCGGGAGGCTTATCGAAATTCCTGAAAAAGTTTAATTTTCATTCATCAGATGTGACTTTACGCATATGTACGTGGCAAGTTTTCGAGCCCTATCGATACTTCGCTTTGATAAATCTGTAAATTTATCGATAAGGACCGTGCGATGTGTTCCACAGGTGTCCCCGAACCGGCGCTGTCTGAACCAGCTCCACAGCTGATCGGAGTACGAAGCGGCGGTGAACGGGGCCACTTTTGCACCACCACCCCGCGAGGAAGTCGTCGAGTCAAGTTAGCCAGAACGACGAAGAAGAAGAAGAAGAAGAAAGAAAAAGAAAAAAAAATTTCTTCTGGGAACGAGATTTCCTTATCGGTCCTCGAAAAAAGAGGAGAGAAAGGGAGAAGGAAGGAACAAAGGGCGAAAATTCTTGGATACGTGCCATCATGGTCAAAACTTTCCAAGCTTATTTGCCCTCCTGTCATCGCACTTACTCGTGCATTCACTGCCGTGCTCACCTCGCCAACCACGACGAACTCATCTCTAAGGTAACCGATAGCGTTTATCTCATTCCCAAATAATCTCTCGATGCTCAGGATCATCATCTTGGGACTCGTCTATATTTCGCTTCTCAGAATTTTTACGCTTCCGTTTCTGTTTCAGTCCTTCCAGGGAAGTCAAGGCCGTGCCTATCTCTTTAATTCTGTGTAAGTGTTTCTCCTGCGTTTCTTGTCCATTAAAATCATTAAGAAATGTATGCGCTTAGTTATACGTAATACGTTAAGAGAGTACCTGTGTGGCAATTCTATTTCGCCGATGTGTCTTAATGCTGCGTGTAAAAGCTTTCACGGAAAAACTTGCATTTTTTCAGGGTGAACGTGGGTTGTGGTCCAGCCGAGGAACGAGTTCTCTTGACCGGACTTCACGCAGTAGCCGATATCTATTGTGAATGCTGCAAAACAACTTTAGGATGGAAATACGTAAGTAGAAATTTCCAGATTTTCTAATTTTATCAAGTGCTCGAGTAGTGCGTGTGCGTGTGCGTTTGCGTGTGCGTATGCGTGTGCGTATGCGTGTGTTTGTATGCGTGTACTGCGAGTATGCGTTTATATGTAAAATATATGTGTAATAATAATGTTGAATTTTTTATAGGAGCATGCGTTCGAGTCAAGTCAAAAATATAAAGAGGGCAAGTTTATCATAGAACTTGCTCACATGATCAAGGAAAATGGTTGGGAATGAACACTGAACAGTGTTCATGAGCCAATGTCCTTGTTTGTCCCAAGAAAAATATTCCTGACGCCTACAATGTTGTTCTAATTACAATGTGCGGTCCCCCCTCTGTCAAACCACCAACGAAAGTCTGTGATTTCATTTGTGATTTGTAATCTTAGTAATGTCTATGATTTGGATGCTATGAATTCGATACTACTTCTTAATTTCTTCTGGTCGATGCGATGATATACGACAGAATGGCAAGAGCCGTCTACCAAGTATTGTAAAGAAATTATTTTTCAAAAAGAAACAGCGATAGAATAAGTGAGTACGAAAGAGAGAAAGAAAAACAAAGAGAGGGAGAGAGAGCGCGCGCAAGATAGAGAGAACGAGAGAGCGAGAGAATGAAAGATTGTGAAAATGAAGACGAAGGTGCCATGATGGAAAATGTGAAAAGGCAATTGCAAGCCCTGGGGTGCCTCCCACAGTTTTAATTTTACATCCACCAATACAGAGAGAAAGAGAGAGATAGAGAAAGAGAGAAACCATTGTGAAACACATCTATAAGAAAGAGAGACATTCAAAGAGAAGAGGATCCTTTTCATCTATTGAAACCTGGCTTGAATATCTTTTTAAAATACACTGAAGACTATTTTAGCAATGGCGGGGCACCCCGCGTTTAAAAATTCAGCACCGGAGCAGCGCAAGTGCCACAGACTTTGCTGGACTGACTGCCTGCCGCGTCTATCATTGGAATTTCACTGCCGATATTCCTAATTATTAATTAAGATACTGCAACATTTAGCCATGCTGCAGTTTGTAGTCTTAGCTTAGCTTACGTTCTAGTATATCGAAGCCTATATTACATATTATAGGACCTCATGGATTTAGATTAAGGTTTAAATCTTGACGATTAACAGGGGAGGGGGGTGACAAGGACAGGTCTGGATTTGTCTCTAAGTGTCTAATTTTATGTTCACCATGCCTGCCAAACTGTCTGTTTGTCTGCCAGTTGCCACTATAAAACTACTATGGTAATGTCGTATCGTAACTTGTCCACGTAACCGTCGGCTCCGCAGGGTGTGGTGTGACTGACTTGAAAATCCTCTAAAGGATATCCACCATTTTAATGAAGCATTCGCTTGTAATTTATGATAAATCAAGAAAATTTCTATTATGCTGGAATATAATACAATATTTTACAATGTTTATCATAGATTGCAAGATTTCAATAAAATGGCGACTGTAAATTCTATAGATATTCTAGAGAATCTTTCATCGTGAATTTATTGGACTGCGCCTTCCTATGCACGCACTAATATGTTGAAAAAGATAAAATGATTGCTCATTATTTTTTAATATCGATCTCATTTGTAAATATTAACCAAGTTCATCATCGTGTGACTTTGGAATAAAATATTTTATTCTGTCCAGAAAAGTCCCTGCGAAATGACACAATCTCTTTGAAAAAGAAATGACAGAAAAAAAAAGAGAAAAAAAAAAGATATGAAAAGAGAAAAAAAAAATACTAAATCGAACACACTTAACGTTTGATATTAACAAATTGATTATTCCTAATCGTTTAATTTTATTTAGTATTTTTGAATCATTTAATGTGTTTCATCTTATATATGATTGGAATTTTTCATGCGCGGAGGCTGATTTTGTCCTCTAATCCTTTTTCTAAAGAATTCGTACTTTGATTTAATAAAATAATTTTCAATTTCTATATTGCGGAGGCTGAATGGCCGAGAAATTTTTATATCCCCCTCTGTTGCTACCTTTGTGCACTTGTGCATAACAAAATAGCTGTGATCTTAGAAATATCGTAAAAGAAAAGGAAAAAAAAAGCAATACGATAGATCATTTACACTGCAGTCTACTAATTTTTCATTGTGTGCAGTTTGAAGTATTTTGCAAGAAGAACGATATAAACACAACCCACGCTTAAAACAATAAAAAAAAAAATAATAAGGATAACAATGAGTACCGAGAAATTAATTTCGAAAAACATTCGTATTAAATTATTATTGAAATTTCTCCATTGAATTTTAAAAAGTGTCTAGAGGCATACATATGAAAGTGCAGTGTATATACTTGTACGCATGTATGTGTGTATGAACGTGTGTATGACGGATGCATGCACGTATGTAAAAAGTGAATGAATGAACGAAGGAATCAATGAATAAATGAGTGAACGAATGAATGTGCCGGCCTAATCTTTACATTATCTCTGAAAGAGTACTTTTTATATTAATGTATGGTTACCCTTATCGCACCGATTTTTCCCAAAAACTCGTTAAACAATATACACTAAGAAAACACTAATTCTGTAGTTTCAGCCTCCACACATCACAATACCACCAACACCATCACCACCACCACCACCACCATCACTACCAATAAACACACAGTTTTGCTTTGTAAAATATGTTCATAATAAAAATGATAAAATATTTAATCAGACAAATTTTTACTTCTTATCTCGAATTCAATAGGAAAACAAGAATTTATATTGAAAAGCGTTATTTGCATTAATTGAGTAAATATTTAAGAATGCTAATGTCCTCAAAAGCGCTTTAAAATTTTTTTGTTTTTCCTTTTTTTACTCTGATATATTTAAAATGCATTTAAATTCTCAATTCAGAATACAACATGGAATACTAAAACTTATGTAAGGAGTTACCCTTACTCAAGTTTTTTTAGTTTTAATCTTAATTTTCTTTTGTTTTTCCATAAAGCACAATATATTGTTTACTCTCATTATTAGCAATAATTTTTAATCGCGTTGCTTTTTTAATTATAATATTGAAGATGAAAGATAATAAGGAAGATGTGATAACGTAAGTAAGGTTATGTTATCATTATTTATACACTTGTTGCTCAAAGACTCTCTTAAGAAACATAATTTATAAAATATTGTTAAACTTATAGGCAACCACAAGAGAAACAAGAAAGATTTGGAGATCAAGGAGGGTATTTTGATGTTGTTGTTCGACCAATGCTACAACAGGGGCACGAAGGGGAATTATGTAGTTGGTTAAAGGAGATGAGTTTAATTCGCACAGTTTCAAATTGTCCTCATGCGGATTGCAATGGTAGAAGTTTAATTTGGCATCCAGCTAGAATCGTAGATAAATACAATTGGTCCTGTCCTGATTGTTCGCGAAAACAATCTATAAGAGAAAATTCTTTCTTTTTCTCTATCAAATGTGACTTGAAGATGTGCCTTCAATTAATTCTGGGATGGTGTCAATTAATACCCTGTGAAACTACAGCTTCTATTCTAGGTTTTGAAAATAATTCAACAAAAGTAAAACTAAATAAAAATGATGTCTCTTCTAATTTGTTATATCTATTTTCTTTGCAGATGTTAAAAAACACATTGTAAAAAAGGTCTATAATAGGTGTGATGAAATTGCTGAAACATATGTGACAAAACATCCAGAAGATTGGGTCCTTGGGAAACAGGATGCAGTATTAATTGTAGATGAATTTCCTGGTGGTTACATGATCGAGAATTTACTGGATATCACAACTACTAAAAAACGAAATAACAATTGTCACACAATAATTTGTATAGCAGAAGTCAATACAATTCCCCCTAAAATGTGGATGCACATAATTCAAACAATTCCTGAGGTAAATAAAATTAAAAGGGTTGCATACGTTCGGTACACTTGCTTGCGTATATTTATATATTCGATTATTATTATTTTTAGCCCATTAAAGAAGAAAAGTCACAAGTTGGCATTAATAGTAATAATATGGTCGAAGAAGCAATAAAAGAAATAATAAATCACAGTGTACCAGGCAGCTACATTGTTGCTAATAATCGTGCTCGTTGTTGTAATTATGAAACTTTATCTAAACTAAAGCAATATAAAGTTCTTAATGTTGAACAATTACGGAAATTTGATCCACCGGGAAGCAATAAACTTTTGAATAACCTTGGTACATTTTTTAATATTCAATCATATTAAATTTTCATAATCTTTTCTATTTAATTTCTTTTATTTCATATACAGAAACTATTTGGAGGACCAGTACTGCAATTTGCGAGATGGTTCAAGAGACAACAGTTGCTTTAGGACAGAGAATTATTTCTACAAATTTGTGGCGTCAAAGGTTTGGTTCTTCTCCTTCTACAGCATTTCAATATATGTTGAATCACATTGCAGAAAGTTATAAATTTAGTTGATCTCTCTTCTATATTCTATAAACTATTTTCAAGTCAACATATAATGGTATTAGTAACAGAGGTAGAGTTTTTAAGCATCTGTTTCTTGTCTGTTTAGATACTCTTTAACATATTAGAGTTTACTTTAGTGTTTGAAAGTATAATCTATATATTTTATAATCGCTTAATTGAATATAACAAAAAAAAAAAATTAAGGCTTTTTAAGCATGCACACTATATAAGTCTTCCACAATTTATTAAAATATTTTATATTGATAATCTTAGATATTTTTAACAAATGTTATTAGATTGTTGTTAGAGTTACGTTATTATTACAGTTAAAATTTATGTTAGTTTTACCATTGCTTTTTTATTCTTTAATAATCTTATAAAGACTGATCCAGTACTGGCAACATTTTCATTAATTTATTGCTAAAAATATAAAGAGCATCTAATCATTGCAAATACTCATAATCATTTTTTCATGCTTTTATAAAAGTCTTTTGTAACATTATTTTGACTATTATGCTGTAAAACAGAGTGCAATCAATATACGTACATATACGCGCGCGCGCGCGCGCACTCACACGCGCAAACACATGTACACAAAATATTTTATAGCAAAATTTTTTTCTAAATTAATTAAAAAATTTATGAAATAATAAGTATATGAACAAGTGTCCTTTGATAATAATATTTTTTATAAGATTTTCCAAAAATATTTACCAAAGTAAAAAATGTATTGTATATTATACACGATTATATAAGAAGAATTATTTTATTTTTAAGATTGTTAAAGTGGTAAAAGAACCATAATCTTTCTATTAATATTATTAAGAGATTCATAATGTTTTGTAGATAATTAAGATATGTTAATTTGCAATAAATATATCACATATTTTTCTTCTCATTCATGATTTTTCTATATTCTCTTTGATCTTGTACCATTTTTTTAAAGACCTGATATTTTCTTAAATGAAATCTAGAAAAAAAGAAATTTTTTTCATAATTTTATATTACAAGTTTCTCTTATAGTATTACTTACTGATAACACTCGTTCTTTGGTTTTATGATAGTTGCAGTACCTCCCATGGTATTTATGGCATCTTCCATACATTTAAATGTGCCAGCCGCACAAGAACCAAGTATAGAAGCTCCGAGTAAAACAGATTCCCTTTCCGTAGGACAGAGCACGGGTAGTTGCAATACGTCTGCCTGAATTTGTAAAAACAACGGATTCTGACTAAGCCCACCGCACACTAGTACAGTTTTTATTTTGTGTCCAGCCGCTGACAATGTTTCCAATATGTGCTTTGTCCCATACTGTTGAAAAAGTGATATGCACTCAATTCAATTTTTGATCTGTTCATATTAATCTTATGTTTAACACCGTACCGTTAAAGCTTGTACTGTTGCTAAATACAATGTTGCTAAATTGTCCTCGTTCATCGCGAGCGAAAGTCCCGATATCTAAAAATTGCATTTTTTTTTTTTTCAAGGAAATTGTTCAGCCTTTTAATCAGAAATTGTTTAATCTTCGTTTACCATTCCTTGAAGGCTGGGATCGGCGATTGGTGAACGATTTCCATGAAAATCTGGCCACACATGAATATCTTTCGTCAAATAGGATACATTGGATATATTTCTTTTGTCAGCTATCGATTGCAGTAATTCAGATAAATATTGTTGAATGTGTTTATTGCCACTCAGGTTTTTCAATATTTCCGGAGTTGCAGGATGAGTGTTGATTACATGATCCAGCAGTTTTCCAGTGGCACTTTGTCCTCCTTCGTTAAGCCATAAGTCAGGTATCATAGCACTGCAATATGGACCCCAAATACCACTAATGAATATTTCACTTTCGCTTACTACCATATGACAGGTAGAAGTTCCACAAATGAGAGCTAAAAATTTTTTACTTTATGATTATTACTAAAATTTATAAGATAGTACAGCTTTTAAATAGTGTTTCAATACCTAATCGATTTATAACTTTATCTGAAATACCAGGAGCTGAGCAACCTATCATACCAAGTCCACCAGCATGAGCATCTATGAGTGAAGTGCCAACTGCGGTTCCTTTTAAAAGACCTAATTCTGCAGCTGCTTTTCCTGACAATCCAGAACCAACTGGAACTCCAGGGGCTCTCACATCATTACCTTTGTATGAATAATTTTTTTTATTAAATTAATAGAGCTAATTTTCAGATCACAAATACATTCATTAAGTTGCTTATCACAATGAAATGCGAAAAATCACATTAGACAATATTACCTATTTTTCTCCAATTATCAGCTTTGAGTTCATGCAAATTAATTTGCTTCATGTAATCTTCGTTCCAGCCATTTTGACCATGTCCACATGGACTAGCTACATAATTCCATTTACAAACTAATGAACATAAAGATCTGTAGACAAATGAAACTTAATCAGTACTCGAGAATACAGTACTGCAAATCTTATTATTTATTTACCGAGATTCAAATCCTGTAGCTTTCCATGTTAAAAAATCTGGTAAATCAAACAATAATCCTATTCTGCTCCAAGATTCGGGCAAATTTTTTTTTATCCATAGTAGCTTTGGACATTGCATTTCTAATGAAATTTTTCCTCCAACATATCTAAGTACATCATGAGACAAACTATTTATAAAATCAGCTTCTACTTTTGCTCGATGGTCCATCCATAGTATTATATTTTGCTTATCATCACCTATAAGTAAAAAGAATTTTATTAATTGCTCAAAGGACAATTTTGGTAAAGTTTCTCATTATATACCTGTTGGACTAACTGTTACTGGAGATCCTGTTTCATCCAAAGCCACCAAAGAACAGGTTGCATCAAAACCAATTCCTTTAATATTTTCTGTTGGAGTACCAGCGACAACTGACTAGAAATAAGTAGTGACATAATAATAGTAAATATACAGTAGTAAATTGATTGTTAAAGATATGTACCTTAACAACATGACACACGGCACTCCAAACATTATCGGACGATTGCTCATAATAATCTGGAGCTAAATGGTAGATTTCCAAGGGACAGGTAGCAAGTTTTAATATCTTTCCTTTGGCAGATACTAAAGCAGCACGAACACTTCCTGTTCCACAATCTACACCCACAAAGTAATCCATAATTTATATGTACAAATTATATATGTGTATATGTACACAAGAGTTAAATCTTTCATCGATAGGATATAACCGAGTATTTTGCATTAAATACAATCACTATAAACTGTAAGTAAGAAGGAATTTATATCAGTGGAATATGTCAAGTTATAATCAAATTTCTTATTTCCTAATATCACTTGACCCTATGATAACATTTAGTGTACCAATAAATATAAAACAGATTAGTAATCATATCATTTAGAAGCAGTTTAATATATAGACATGAGTTTTCCTTATGTAAATAATTGACCAAGTATAGAGAAAAGTAGCACTATGTTATATAATATAAAAAGTACTTTATTTAAATTAAATTATATAAAATTTTTTTGACAATTTAAATGTTGAATGAATAAAAGTTATATTTACCAAAATTTTATATAAGTTAATTAATAATGATTAAAAATAATTAAATTATAAATAAGAAACATTAATTCTGTATAATATCATAAATAGAATAAATTCTATATTGAAAGTACGCATGGCATGCATACATGTGTGGGTGTGTATATGTGAGCATCCACGCGTCAAAAATATTAGCCTAACCTAATCTGACATTCTCCGCAGTTTAGATTATACAAACATACACGTGAGCGTATACCTTGTATTGTGTATCATGTAAATATTGTTTTTAAAAACTTTTTTGATATCTTTTTTTATTAAAACAATAATGTCTATTGATGATCACATTGCTTTGTTTGAACTAATGTTGCACATTTTTTAAGTCAAATTCAATATACTGTGTTTAGTTGCTAGATACCTATCAGTATAACCTAACCTAAAATATGGTTCGATTTAAAAACAGGTAAATCTTTATATATGCATTATGTGTGTGAATATTATATGTCTTTGTATAAATTAATGTTTCTCTGTGCAACTTTCAGATATATAACAATTAAAATAGTTTCTGCAAGTGACAATAAAAACGCATTAATTTTAAAAACGTTTGCTTTACAAAATACTATAATAAATAAAGTACAACAAATGTATGGTGATTTTGGTGTAGCAGCAATAAAAGCTGGTTTTAATGGTAGCAATTTAATAATATTGAAATTTAATGTAAATAAGTTACACAAATTAATCTAAATTTGATTGAATGTTTCAGCTAAATATTGTAATGCTCATACAAAAATAGCCATTATAAAATGTAGACACAGGCCTCATGAATTAGTATTAAATTGTCTTCCAAATATAACAGATATTGGAGGACATGCAGTAACTATAAAAATTATTTATATTGGAGCAACCCTCAAACATTGTTATATGTTTATAAAAGTAAGTTTTATACAATCATTGGAAGATATTTTTGTTTACATTTTTATTTTAGAGCGCGTATATATGGAATGCTTATTGAAATTTCAGAAATACAATGTAAGAATATTAGAAAAAGCATGGAGTAAGCTCAAAAGCGAGGCTGATAGGAAAAAACTGGAGGAGGCTGTAATGACTTTAGCTCCAGTCATGAAAGACTTTACGTGAAAAAAAAGAAAAAAAAAGCATAAACTTCTAAATTGTATTTAGAACTATTTTTTAAGAGAAGAAAATATTATTTTATATAGCATAACTTAATTTGTATCCATATTGTTATTTTTTAAGAAATACAAAAAAAGAAGAATAATGATTGTGTCAGTGAATCGAATTAAATTTCATTACTCAATGGTAGGGGGAATGGGGTTCACTTTGATAACTTGCACAAAGTTACCATTGGATTTCGTAATCCGGAAGTTCTGGTAGACATTGCAGGGAGGAAAACATAGGGGTCGTTGCTGAAGTTGCTTGAAGTTGATCGCTAGTTGTCGCTGGGTGTTGCTGATGATTTCATTAATGGTAGAGAACGATAGAAGAAAGCACGTTATTTTAGAGTGCAAATATTAGTGAGTTTTCCTGTAATGAAGATCATCAAGTAGAATTGCCAAACCGGTATGTAAGTTTTTGATCTTTCAACAAATTTTCCAAAAGGTTCAACCATCCATTGTTTGTGCCTGCATCAAACTGTAATAGTCTAATTGAACAAGACCCTTAAATATCACTTATGCATTTAACTTAAAAGCTCCGTGCCTTGATTCCCCGTACTAATTTAATAAACACGAGGATCGCGTATCTAATTGGATTACTAAAAATCAAAGTTTTGCCTCGGCGGTCAAGGATGCGAGTAGAATTTTTACAGATTCTCATCAAGAGTCGAAGGAAATTCTATAGGTTATTGATTTGGTTTCCTTCAATTTCAGTAATACAAAGGATCTCGGTGAGAAAATGTTTTTTTTTCCTTACAATTTTGTGCGAGGGTAGGGGAAAGCTCGCTTCTTCAATGTAAACATTTTGGAAGAAGGTACACGTGTATCTATATATACAGAGTGTGCAATGTAGTAGAGAGCAAATCTTTGAAAAATTATTTTTGCGTGTTTTTTCGTTACCGGAAACCCATGGGGTATCTGGTACCGAGATAACACTCGATTCCGAGAACAGATTATGCTGCGCTCCAGGAATATAATTTAATATTTTTTCGAATTTAAAAAATACAACAATAATTATCATACACGAGGAGTGCCACGCTCACGGTTAGTTGTTATAATTATTATGCTTTTGTAGCTTTTTGCAAATTAAAGATGCGACGACGTTGATAAGAGTGTACGGTGGTGATGTTCGCTTAATCAAGGATAAAAGCTCGATTGTCTCGAGAGAATTTTAAAGATGAATTTAAAACAATGGAAGAAAACTTGAAAGTTGGTGAAAATAGCACGATTCAATAGAATTAGCGAAGATCTGCATTTCTCTGTACATACATATACATTGTTTGCTACGAGATATCGTGCGGAACAGATTAATTGTCTAATAACTATTTCCATAAGGTGAGCAAGTTTCACTAATTATTTTGCAATATATATATATATATATATATACACACACACACACACGAATAAACTCTTTTCTCTATTCTCTGGCAGCTTTAAGCTCGCATAATCTTTAAGTTACCTTCAAAAGGGTTTTGAACGGTCCGGATCTATAATCGAATCTAAACGATCGGCACTGGCCGATCAATTAACCCCATTCTCCTTATTAAAGGATAGAATTTCAGGATATGCTGGTGGAGAAGCGAATCTCTCTGTGCAAATCAATAGGCAAATCAAGACGAAGGTCATCTACCGTTTCGGCATTCCTCTCCTCTGCCGATCGTATCTCTTCTAACAATGCAGAATGCAAAAGTCTTTATCGTACGAGGAGAAAGAAGTTTCACGATGATATCGAGGGAAAGTTATTATTAAATTAAGCAGAGTATTATGCAATTTGCATCGACGCGGTTCATTTTTTGCAATGATTTTCACCGAAGAAATCGCGTGGGCTTGTCCTGATTTCTGAAAACCTGTTTTTAGCCGTTATGAGTCAGCTAACTGATTTTCTGCCTTGTTTAGTGTGATTGCATTTTTAAAATATGATCAAACGACGTGGGGTGGTAATAATGATCTCTAAGAAATAATTAATCAATTATCTTTATTCCATATTTTCAATAATAATTTCATAAATACATATGAAACGTTTTCAATGAAATTTTTCTATCCGATGCATGTAATACTGTTACGTAAATAAATATAAATAGGAAAGTAAATAGATTTGTGGAAAATGATTTCCCTTAAATAAAAAGATAGAGTAGTTGAGGTAGGGGGAGGGGACAGAGTGAGAGAGAGAGAGAGAGAGAGAGAAAGAACCGAGCCGCAGTTTATTCGAATTTTCTCGGAACGGATAAATAACTTTGAAACGTAGGAAAGTAAAAAAAGGAAGCAATAGTTTAAGTCCGAAGAAGTTGAAGTTAATAGCGAACACGTGTTGAAACTATTCCGCAACTTTGATTACTGGGTTCTCGCCGTCGTCGTCATAGTTTTCTTTGTTGCATGAGTTATGGTCGTGATTTCATGATAGAATTTATTCTTCGCGTTAAACCTGCTTTCAAGAGTTTTAGGATCCTTGCGAAAAATAGACTGTCCTTCTCTGTTGTTCGCTTCGTTTCCTTGAAACTCTGCGTCTCTCCTGCGGGTTTCTCTCATGAAATGCTTTGGAAAAGCCGAGAATGGGTTTTTCTCTCGCTTTTCCAGCTTGTTCCGTTGATCTTGCAACGTCTCCAGGGTAACTTTGCCACCTTGACCGATGTACTTGACTTTTTCTCTGGAAGATTCTGGTCCCAAGGTCACTCGCCCACCATCCCCTTCGTATTGGATCTCCCCAGCGTTGTGCTTCACGTTCACTCGGCAACCATCGCCGACTATTCGAAGAGTCCCGTTATTTTTGGCGATGCAAACCCTGCAACCATCCCCGGTCACTTGCAGCACTTTCTCGTTCAACTCCACATTCACCAGCAATCCGTCTCCCCTCACTTTCTTCACTTTGCAATCGTTATCTACGTTGTTCTCCTTCACTTTTACTTTTTCCTTCCGATCATTTTTCCCCAAGCCCATCATCATCCCTCTCTCCTTTTTTCTCTTCCTCCTTTTGTCCTTCTCCTCTGATTTCTCCGCCAGTTCTTTCGCTCTCTCCTCCTCCTCCTTTTTCTTCTCCTTCTCGGCTTCTTTCCTTCCTGTCTGTAGTAAGCTCACCATTTGACGACGATAAGCGACAACGGTGCTCTCGATGAATTTGCGCTTCGACGAGTTCCCTTTAATATCGTCCTTGAAAGCTCCGTAGCTATCGCGGAAATTCTTTCTGCCACCTCAATCAATATCAAGGTCCGCGAGTAAGGTCATGGAACGGACGATGACGATGGCGATGGTGGCGATGGCGATGACGATGACTCGTTAAAGAGTTAAAAATTGGATGTGGTAGAATGGATATATGGGTGATATCGGAGAACATCAGCTGGTGGTGGATCAAGAGAGAGGGTGGATCGGTGGGTGAAGAAGGGAGGGAAGGGGGCGGATTGTAACGGCAATACGCGAGTTGCTGGCTGGCACGGATCTCGGTTTGCTCTGCGATACCAGCAATTCCGCCACGGCTATTTGAAGCCAACGGAGTCAACGGAGCCAACGGAGCCAACGAAGGCAGCGAGGCCATCGCCGCACCAAGTCGGACGACGGTTCTTCCCCTTTCAACGCTAACGAAAACACCCAAGCTACTATCGAACTATCAAAAATGTTTCGCCTTATCTTTATTCTTAATCTCTTTCGCACATTATCCCTACTCTTATCCTTCTCTCCCTCTCGACGACCACCTCTCTCCCTCTTCTCTTCTCTTCTCTCCTCTTCTCTCCTCTTCTCTCCTCTCCTTCCTTCAGGCGCATTCCATTTTTTTTTTCTTTTTTTTCCTCCTTTTTTCCATTTCTTTTTACTCTTTATTTTTACTCTCCATGTGTGGAAGAGTGTCCGTACGACTGGCTGCCCGAGTATGTGTGCGTATTTCGTGCGTAAGCGCGTACGTCTAGTTTTATTAAAACAAATCGAGAGGATAGGACAAATAGATAGATATAAAGAGGGAGGGAGAGAGAGAGAATGAGAAAGAGGTAGAGGGAGAGAAGCGAGTCAGACGTATTGGCGGAGGGGCAGGTGATTACGTTGAATGACTCAATGTTTCAGCGTGTTTTTCGTCAAGCGTGATTCTTCACAAACACAAATGCGCACACGCTTCGTGCACATTGGCGAGCGAGAGGGAAAATTCTATGCGAGGGGAATCACCGGTTTATCGTTCTCAATCGGTATGCAACATATGGAAATGATCGAAATCTCGCAATTCGGTTAAATTGCAAATGAAACGAAGCTCACGAATCCCTGAACGAAAAGACCCGCGGAGGAGAAGAATTCGAATGACGTTCCGATAACGATGGTGTGGCTAAAGGGGCAAATTAATTAGTCGATCGATCGAGCGATCCCTCGTAGAGTTTCGTGCCGACCGCTCGAAACTTTGGACGAATCGGATAGTGGCGAGTATTTGCTAGCTCCGATAACATCGGATATTGCTCCTCGTAATCGAATCTTGTCCCTCTGTCCCTCCGTTATTGATGAAATTGCTATGGAAATTGCTTTATCGATCCCGTGCACTCTTATCAGCGTATTCCCCTAAAAAATGTCTCTTATCGCTGAGAAATTCCAACAATGATTCACCTGACTCCTCGCCCTCCACCTCGCAATTCTCGCGACCTGCGTCCTACCGCTTGATCTCTGATCCTTGCATTTGTTTCGCAGGATGCTCGAAGAGAGACGATAGAGAGGAGAAGGGATAGAGATGGAGAGCCCAGTGAAGAGCAAAGAGCCCGAGGAGGAGAGTCCAGGAAAATTGATGACGACCGTCTCGCAAAGCATGCCACGTCAGGATTCGGGAGTCCCCGAGGATCTCTCGAGTCCCGGAAGCGATCCTGTGAATACGACAAACGAGGACGCGAACAATACGATGAACAGCGACTGTAACATCACGGTGATTCACATAAATGATTTTGAAAAATTCAAGGCTGATCAACTGAACGCTTCGATCATCCCCGAGACGAAAAAAGACGCTTACAGCGGGGACAATAAAGACAGCAAGGATGGCAGTGATAGCGGTGTCGATGGATGCACCACCGAAGCTCTCACGGTAATCTCGGAAAGGCTTTTATTATTCTTCGATCTTCTTCTCCCTCTTTCCTTGCTCTCAACCGAGTGAACTGCTCAGTTCTAACTCTTCTAATTTTATAGGCGAGAAGCCGAGGGAGCGTCGATTATGGAAGCAGCAGTTGTTGCGGGGGTCTCGACGAAGCTTCCTGCGACTCGAGCCTTGTGAGTTGCTGTTCCGTCTATGAGGATCCCTGTGCGACACCCCCGGATGAAATGACCTCCAAGTTAGCCTTCGGTAATGTCCCAGATATTACCGGAGCAATAAGTGCCAATGCTGCGGGCGAAGGTACCAGTGAGGCCGGTAGCGAAAGTTCCTCGGTAACTGGCAGCGTTTCTCTACACGCAAGTCGTTCGATCCCTATGAAAAGAACGCCCAGTTGCTCCGCGTCGTCCTCCTCCTCGTCAATTGACAAAAGGAGAGCCACCACAGTGACCAGTGTACCCACGACACCCCGTTCCAGACCTCGATCGGCCACACCTCGTAATATCTTCAACAAATCCTCTTCTCAAGCCTCGAGTCAGTCTCAAAATTCTCATCAGAGTCAAGGCCAAGCTCAAGGCCAGACCCAGGCCCAGTCTCAGAATCAGGCTCACGGTTTGACTCAGAAGAGTCAGAATCTGAAGTTCAGGCAAAGGGACAAGTCGGTCGACAAGAAATCCGTGATGACGAGCTCGGTCGGATTGACCTTCAGAGGCAAACAGAGCATTTTAACTACTGAGATTACGAAGGACTTGAATCAGAGATCTGCAAGAACAAAACCTTGTACCAGTACCAGTAGAAAGCCATTCACGATTAACAGAAGCTCGTTTCTAACGAAAAATGAAACTACACCGAGTAAAAGTTTGGATAGCAAGACTTTGGATGCTTATGCAACCTTACCCAGGAGGAATCGGTTCAAGGCTATGACTAGCGTTAATGATAAGCCAGAAAAAACGAGTGGAAATCGTCCGGTCAGCAGAGATAATAGTTTAAACAGGGCTTCTGATTCTTGTAAGAAAGTAACAAAAAGTTCGGTGTCCTACAAAAGTTTACCGCCTTATCCAAGGCATAAAAATGCTGAAAGGATTAAGATTTATCATGAAATTAGCGTGCAGACGGGTTTAACCGGAAAGGATATTCAGGATGCCTTGTCCGGATGCTTTGGTAGAGCGGCTGGGGCTGATATTGTAGAACGTGTACAAATAGAAACGCAGACTGAGGGTACTTGGATAGATCTGCACAATATGAAGGAAGAATTGAGTAGAACGAAGGATGAATCTCACAGGCAAAAATTGGAAAATGAGAAATTAAATAGCGAGCTTCAGGAGATCAAAAGGCTTCTTGAAGAAGAACGTGCTGATCATGCATTTGCCAAGCAAGAACTAAACAGAAATGCTCAAAGAGTCTTGGCCATGTTAGGAACGCCTCAATCGGAACATGCGGGTATTTTAGACCTCTCTTGATCCTTTATTCTTTTTAAACCTTTGGATGAGTGTCATTAAGTACCATTTATTTCAGATGGTAACGACAGTTTTCTTGAGCTGGAGTCTCAAATACAAACTTCGGAACAAGTCGTTGCGGATCAACAAAACGAAATTGCAGATTTGCAGTCGCTTTGCCGTTGTTTAAGCAGGGTAAAAATGAAATTTTTTTTTCTTGTTTCTGCTTTCTTCAATATAATTCCCTAGCTTACGCATACATGCATTTTCAATAGGATCTTGAAAAAAGTCTGGCAGCGCAGAAAACTTTATTACAGCAGCAGCAAGAGGTAGAAACTGAAGCAGCAGAGATGCAGGATTTCCTTCAACAAGAAAAAGCAACTTTATCCGAAGCATTGAAGGAAATCGAGGCAGAAGTAATTGAATTTTGTAATAAAATCTCCTTTGATATGTCTTTCAGTGAGTAATCGATTGAATTTTTTAGATGAAAAAAGTGGAGGATAAACTTGCCGAGTGTAAACTTGATTTGGAAGGAAAGACCGAGGAGTGTAAACATTTGGTCAGGATCAGTGAGCAGCGAAGGTATATGGATTAAGTTTGCTATGAAGGAATCAGTCTAATTTGATCGATTGATTTTAGGCAAGAAAACTTATCGTTGAACATGAAGTTAAATGCTGTTGAGAGAAGAAGCAGAGATCTTTTACTGACTCAAGGAGCGGCGGTCTCGGGTGCTGCGGTAGCACTTTCAGGACTAGGCACGAGACTGGAAGGATTAGTGGATCAATTAATTGTGTCTTATAATATCTCGGAGAAAGATCTTGAGGTAATTGAATTTTTCTATCGAGTGTTAAAACTCTGTCACTGTTAAACGCTTGATTTTATTGTGTTTCGATTTTGTTTTAGGATGTAATATATCATAACGAAGCGTATAGTAGGAGCAATAGTAGTATCGAATCAAGTCCTGTTAGTTCAAAACATAGTTTAAGAGAGTGCACGCCCAGTCCAAAAACTGGATCTTTCGTTTCTGCTGTTATTGGAGCTATCCGGAATGCTGCGACTCATCCATTTGCTTCGAAAACGACTGATAATAAATCACTGGAATCGGCAAAACAGTTGTACAAAGGTGAACTAGTCAACGTTACAAGTAATTCGTACAAATTACCTGAAAAGATTTTCTATATTTATATATACGTACAACTTATCAAACACACACTTTTATTAGAGTTAAGTATGGAATCGTCGTCAGATATTTTGGATTTTGAGACTGAACCGTGCTTAATGATGGAAAGTGTCTTGGAAGACGTGCCAATTCCTGATACTTACTCGCACAATATGGTTTCAAGTAGCGACTCCTTACGTAGGGCATTGAGCTTTCCGGAAACTGCGGAAGAGAACAATTTGAGAAAAAGTAGAATCGGAGATGAGTGTGCTAGTCTCACGAATCTAACACAGGCCATTTTAAATCGACGAAAAGTAATTTAACTTTCCTCATCCATCATATTTGTAGATTAAATTCTTTTCAATTTTTATTTTTCATTTATGATAATCAAAACGTTGCTTTTAGGTGGAGGATGAAGAGGATGAAGATTGTACATCGGTGAGCGAATCCGATATGGGAACAAACGAAAGTCGTGTGCCTGTCGGTGATTATTGCCCAGCAGTAAGCCTTGTGGATCAAGTAATCGACGTTGATAATCTTGTGACAAAACTCTTGAAAGTACTGCGCATAATCCAACTAGATAACGATACGTGTATTCAAGAACTTAAGGAAGATAAGTCAGTACGATGAAAATAACGAAACATCTCTTTATGTCTTATGGTTATTTGCAAAGATTGCATAATTATTTCAGATCGGAGTTAGAAGTAAAACTGGAAGCTACTATAAAGGAGATTGCGGAACTGAGAAAGTTAACTGGAGGAATCAGGCAGTCCGAGGAGATACTGAATAACTCAGATCGAAGGCAAAGTGTCATGGAAAATTGTCGTCTTCTAATCAAAGAGGTAATAATCGATGATATAGCGAACAAATTTTTATGAGCTCTCTCTGATTCTACTGATTTAATCAGTGATTAACTCATTAACAAAGATGTCAAATGGAATAATCCCTCTGTAGGAGGATTTGAAGGAATTTAATTCCACATCTAGTTTGGACGAAGATTGCAATGCAAATCCAGCGGATATTATTTCTTAATTAAATGGATATATTGTGTTTTGGGAAATTAGCCTGTGTCCAAAAATTAGTTCAGCTGACATTTCTTAATTTCACTATTACAAATTGCCATATAATTTAATATTTTTGGCAGATGATTACGGCGCGATAGTATTATTAGAGAGTATGATTATGTTGTCAGTATTAGTTTGAAAAATTATGGAGGAATTACTCGAGTCTTTCTCAATTCGATACATTTATTTTTATATTTATACGATAAGTTGTGAATTTCTTCATGGATAATATCATTCATCGTTCTATTAATTTTGACAACATGATCGTTCTAAAACATTTGAATAACTGAATAGAGCTCATCAAGATAACCGTCAAGATCAAATTGCAAGTAAGTGAGGTCATTGACTTACGATTAATCAAAACTTAAAACTAATGATCAAGGTGATTGGGCATATTATTTTTCACAAAATGACTATCGCCAAAGATATCACTGAAAGTGCGTGATTAATTCTACATTAAATTATTATTCATTAAATATAATTATTGAGAGTAGCCATCTAGGCAGTTCCAAGTAAGTAATTTGTCATATCAATTGATCGTGTATCATATTGAAATATTTATAATTTAAGTAAGCTAGTGTATCAAATATTAACCTTCTTTTATTTATATCGAATTTAAGGGCTACAATGATTTTTTATTGTAAATTATTCTCTTTGCAAAAATATGATGCAAGATTTTTTAACGAATCTTTAACATATAGAATATGTTAATAAATGGCACATGCATTTTTCATGAAAATGACATCACTCGTAATTAATAGTTTAAAAAAAAAAAAATCCGTAAAGTTTAGTTTTTATTTATCTCGTAGAAGCTATAATGGCAGAGTTGATTCCTTTGTGTGATTTTAGGTTTAGTAAAATGTTGACACGTTCCTTTTTAATAATGTATGTTGATGACAGCATAGATGCGCTTCTCTTAATAAAAATTACAGGGTATATTAGTCTTAAAATTGTTTAACTGCACGAAACTCTTACATCATTTAGAGAGACTTTAAACGTTTTTCCCAAATTCTTAGATTAGTTTATCTTGAGGGTCATTTGCCTCGCATTCATTGTATTCCTATCCATCATCGAATTACTTTGTATATTAATGATATGAAGCGTGCGTATCGGCTGGATCTCATATTTGCTTTTCTTAAAATTTTAAGGCCTTTATTTTAGTGACCATGTAAAAATAATAACAAAAGCTTCCATCATCTTCGATTGTACTACGTTATGAGTATTAATTTTTACTATATATAGATTTTTCTACGAGTGTGTGTAATATAATATAGTTTTAATCATTTAATTACTTAATTTATAATTATTTCATTTTTATAAAAGCGCATTTGAAGTAATGAATATGTATATAATATAAATAAACACTGTTTTTGGATATAATAGAAACTTTGGTATATCATTTAAATGGATTTGAAAGGATTGCATTGTGGTGACTAAGTGCTCGAAAAGAGAAGAACGAACAGATTAGATTTTAGGATAACGATAATCGAATGGATGCACGGATTAAATGTCTGGTCGAGACAAGAAGGTCAAACTTATTTATTTGGTTTGATATTTTCTAAGGTACTGACTTTATTTTAATAGATAAGAACATAGACGTATATAATTATAATTGAAAACGCCTGCACATTGAGTAAAAGTGAAATGGAAAAAATACGGGAAGTATGAAAATATGGAATTGTACGTATATGAAATAAAATTATAGTTTTTAACAGATACTGATATTTTTAATCGATTTTTGTATAAAATCATATTATAATATTATTACACGGTACATAGACGCATGCATAAGTGCATATACCCACACACGCACACACACACACACAAATATACACATATCTATAAATGTATTTTTACCTTAATCCTTAATAAAGTGAATATTGCACGTACAAGAAAACATTTTGATTATATATATATATATATATATGTATGTATACATATGAGTGAAGTGTAAATCATAAAATACAATAATAATATGTTGGATCGTGCAGGCTCTAATGATTTCTTATGTGACGCAGCAAGGGTGACAGGAGATTTGCTAGACGCAAATTCAATCTGGAACGTGAAAGAAATAACGTGATAAAGATCAAATGGAAACATCGAGCAAGCATCGATGAACCTATCGAGGCTAATATAGAGAAAAGCTGTTTCACCTATTTGGAGATTTTTGCGAGTGCTCGGATTTCAATACCGCAGCTTCAGGCTTGGGCTTTTCAATTGGACTTCCAGGCTTTTGAGGGTTCAAGGTCAAACTGGAGTTGGCCTGAGGATTGATCGGGAAGGGACTCTCAGAGCCAGCAAGATTGGCACCAGCAAGAAGAAGGCTCTCCACCGGTGCGATCATCAGAACGAGTCCATCCACGTGAATTCGATAATTTTCACTGCCGTTCTGTCGTTGGTCGTAACGATCGATCTCGATGCTGTCCACTTCCGATTTATCTTCCAGCGGAAGGCCATGGCTGCTCGACAGGAGAATCAGCAGAAGAGCGAGAATCGCCGCGGCTCCTTCGAATTTCTTCATGTTTAACGATCAGGAGTCAAATTGTTCTCCTCGACGCGATCAGACCGATTCTAATTTCTGCGTCGATGATCAAAGTTCGCGCGTACCTCGATTTGGATGCACGTATTTTATATCTCGAACATGTTCACCACGCGGTACATGTATATACTTGGTCCGCGCCCGACGTCGCGACAACTCCAACAAACGCGCGGCGAGTTGAATAATTTGATAAAATTATTGCAAAAATGAGGGGCTCGCATGGAGGAGGAGGCTAAGAATGAGCAAGGACTCGAGAGTCGGCTATGAGCGAGGTCGAGGTGCCTGCAAGTTTCTCGGGTGCTTGGCTTCGGCCGGCAATTCTATCCCTACCATCTCCCTTGGAACATCCATTCCGTGCACATACCGGGGATTCAAAACCTGTACTCCAGAGTTCAAGGACCCGCGGATGTTGCTCCTCAACTGTAAAACATTCTCTCGCGAAGAGAAGGAGGAAATGAGTATTGCGCGTTCGTCGAGACTGAACTCTATACTTACGAGCAATCTTAAAAAGGAAAGAAAGAAAGAAAGAAGGAGAAGGAAAAAGAATTTCCTAGACTCGAGTAATAGCCCATAAGGCTGACGAGGCACGTTGATGCGGAAGGTCTTTCTCCTCTTTCTCCTTTTTAACTTGTTCGGATTTTCTTCGAACTTCACCCGTTACTCTGTCGTTTATCGCGGGAGGTGCAATCGATCAATAAATGACACAATTCTGTTGCGATCAATCGTTTTATTTATATTTTCTTATTTACTTTTATTTTAAAACTTCTAAATCCTATATCTACGCGTATTCTCTCTATCCTACGGTGTATTTTACTCTTGTCTTACACATTTAATTATATATTTACGTGATCTATATTTATAAATGTTCCTCTCTCTCTCTCTCTCTCTCTCTCTCTCTCTCTCTCTCTCTCTGTCTCTCTCTCTCTTCTTTCATTTATTTGTCTCTTTTTTATCGTTTAATCAAACTGGCAGATCCCCGCAGCATCCCTGTGTCTACCTGGACCGCAATTTTCGATTCCTCCTCCAATCAGCTTTATTTCATCGGATTTCTTTAGATCAGTCTTTTTGGTTTCCGCTTGATCCTTTCTGGACAATTCTTTCTTCAGAGTGGAGCCCGATCTGTGCCGGTGGTCGTTCGTATCCCGCCAAAGGCCCTTGCTCGATCTCTTCTCCTGTATCGGCAGTGAAATCACGAAAATCGATTGAAAATGAAAAATTGCGAGCGAACGCGAATCAACGGTGATGCGAAGAAAAGAATGATCTACTCTACTCTAACCTTCTGCTCGACGATCGTAACAATGGGAGAGTTTTCCTTCTTCTTCTTCTCCTTCTCCTTCTCCTTCTCCTTCTTCTCGATCTCCGCGGACGTCTCGTCGTCGTGGGTTTCGGATTTGATTTCGATGCCGGGGGGGAGATTTTCCTGAGAGTTCCCAAGTTGCGGCAGCTGACTCTTCCGATCTTCGATGATCTTGATCTTCGGCTCTTCGGTCTCCTCGTCCTTGCCGATCTGGACTATCTCGACTCGGTACGGTTCGCTCCCCTTTCCCGGAAGTTGCGCCACCCTCGGGGGTGGTGCGTTCGGAACGCTCTCGGCTTCCGTTTCTGAGATCGCGTGCCTCGAATTCGCCAAATTATTCAGCTCCAAAGCTTGATTGGCTATTTCACCGAGGAGATCCATGTTGCTGTTAGTGTTAATGGGAGCTGCCAGAACGAAAACGATGTTCCTGAACTCCGAGGCTAAATTGAATTTGCCATCCTGACGCTGATCGTAGGTGACGGGATTCGCTTGGGCGGCGAAAAAAACGTTGACGAAGAAAATGGCGAAAGTTCTCGTCGAATGCATCTTGTCTTTAGCGAGGTCGATTAGCTACTACTGGGTGTGGGTAGCTTCTCCTCTTTACTCGGGATTTGCTCGTTACCAAGCTTGAAAGAGGAGATGGAGATGGAGATGGGGATGGGGATGGGGATGGAGAAAGGAGAAGAAAGGAGAAGAAACTCGTCTTTGCTTCTCTTCCCCTATCTTCTTCGGCAAATTATTTTTATTTCCTTTCTTTTTTCCCCTCCCTTCCTACCCCCCCCCCTCTCTCTCTCTTCCTCTCGGTACTTTTCAAGATAATCATAATGACAAAGCCCTAACGAAGAAAAATAATCATTTGCGATTTATTCGGTTTTCGTTTCCCTTATAAAGTTTAATACATAAGCATCGTATGTATATGGCACATCGCGTCTTTACAGAACTAACGTAATCTAAAGCTTCGAGCTTGGAAACTTCATTCTTCAGTCTTTCTTGGTATTTCCATCGATCCTCGACGATATCTTCATGGCTAATCTGAAAGTGTGCGATATTGAGAATAATGTCAAAGATTTTAGATATAAGAGGAGGAGGAGGAGGAGGAGGAGATGGGGAACGGCTTTTCGAGAATTAAGATGATTCGATTCGATTGGAAACTTACGGTATCCAAGAAAATCTCCTTCTCTTTAAGCGATGACAACGACCTTTACCGTCAGGGGAATACCCTGTTTTGCAGCGCTTATCGGATCGGTTTTCCTCCTCATCCGATTCCAAGTCGAGGCTCGCGTTTTTCATCTCCTGCGAAATACTATCGGTCGTACCGATCGTCGATTCACTAGAGATTTTCTCGGGTGGACCTTGAGTTGTCGGGTTTTCTTCAATTTTCTCGCCAGAAGTCAAAGTGGGGGTGGCGGCGGTGGTGGTGGTGGTGGTGGTTGTCGTTTTTATCGGTTTTCCCGGTTTAACGGTAAAATCGGCATAATCGTAAATGTAATCGTATTCCTGAAAGAAGATCAATGATCAATGTCGTCGTCTAATCATCGATGATGGGCATGCGTGGGTGCGCGTAGATAATAATTATCGCGATGATAATTCGTAGGATCGTAGCAAACGAGTCGCGTAATTTACCGTGTAATCATCGAGTAATTCCGAATCTACAAGAGCGACAACGCGAACATCCTTGAGATGAACTTGCACATTGAGGTCACCGGTCTGTCGTTGATCATAAAAATTGGTGACTGGCGCGGAAAGGCAATTTCCGAGGAGGAAAACGAAAGAGAGAAGTTGAAACATGATTGGAACGACGATCGGGAATAAACTGGACACTGGCGAGTTGCCCGTGGACCTTCGAGTAGCTTCTTCTTCTTCTTCTTCTTCTTCCTCCTCCACCTCCACCTCCTCCTCCTCCTCCTCCTCCTCCTGCCGCTCTTTCCTATTCTTCACCTGCCGAAGAATATGCACAACTACTAAATAAAACCGGTATGTTCTCGGTCGATGATCCCGACCGAATCACCGCTATATATTTTGGGAATATTCCTTCCTGCTTTATTCTTTCCAGCCGTCAAGGTCATCCGTCTCCACGTGAAACGAACACGAGGAAGGTGGAGGAATAAGATGAAAAATGGATGCCACGATCGATCCCACTGAGAATTAATTGGATTAGAGAATATTTCGCGTGACCTTGAGAGAGAGAGAGAGAGAGAGAGAGAGCTAAATGGACGAGATTTGGAGGACGAATGGGAGTGGGAATGAGATCTCGTCCCTGAGAGATCACGGCCGTGTCCGTGACCGGTACGCGTGGCCGTGAATGACCCTGTGGCCATGGCCATGGCCATAGAGCGATCAGTGGCAATGGCCCTGGTCGTGGGGCTATGGCCCTGGCCCCCCAGACCTGGAGTCGGAGCCTTCATCCACGGCTGCGCACCAGGTTATTCCATCTAAATCAACAGTTATTTTATCTATTCACATTGAGTAAAACACGCATTGACCAACCAGACAAACTGGTTTCCATAACTTTATCTCATTCTTCTTTCGCGTTTTTCGCTATTACGAAAGATCATCCTCCTCGCCCTACTCTTCCTTTTCTCTCTCTCTCTCTTCTTACACTGTCGCTAATTAATACGAGTTCAACCTTCTTCTTCTTCTTCTTCTTCTTCTCTCTTCTTCGCTCTTCTTCGCTCTTCTTCGCTCTTCTAAATTGTTATATAAATTTCTCAAGGACATTGCGAAATTCTCGGATCTCTTTCTCTCGTAGAACGATCCGATGAATTTGATTACCTTTCTTTTTAAAAATTTCCTTCTCTTCCGCGGAAGCAAACACCTTGGAGCGTAATATCACTTTTAATTTTTTTTTAATAATTTATGAATAAGAGCAGCGACGATGCGATGCGTCCAATGTTAATTGCATTTCTTTTTAATTGTTGTTCAATCGATGATTTTTCCGCAATCCACTTTATCGACGGAGTACCTCGACAATACAAATTAATGTAGCAATGTGTACGTTTCTATATACATGTATGGAATGTCATTAATTGACAGTCAAACATTGGTTCGACCCTCCATTTCGGAGTAATGTAATTTTGCATGAAGAATCTCGATACGATTGTTACTTTTCTTATGATTAGATTGATCTTAAAGATCGAAGATTAAACCACCTACAATTTTGCTGACAGCACAAAACGTTTATGTCATTCTCTCATACGTTCTTAGAATTAGACATCGGAATACTCCATTGTCTATCATGTGTCGTTCAAACGTAAACAATGTTCCAATTTTTTAGGAAAGCTGGTAATTAAACACTTAACATTTATGCTTTCTTAATTCATTTATGCTGCTGTTATTTCGATTATTCTACAGTGTATCGCGGTCGCTGTTAAACATAACCTCGAAAACATAGTTTGTTTCCCTTTCTTTTCCCCCAGCAGCATGAGTTTGACTCAGTTTCTTTTCAATTATGAATCTTTCTTTCAACCTCGTTAAAGTAAAGCTTTAATCTTTCAGGACAAAGAGATAAATCTGGATCATATCTAACCTCACCTGACAAGTCAAAGAATTTTGGAAAATTGACCAATGTCTTTACAAGTCATATCCATGAACCACCAACCACTCTATGTACTTTTGAGGAGGAAGAAGAAAATGAAGCCAAGGATTCGGACAAAGAAACCTTTACATTTTGCTCGCAGCTCTCTAAAACTCTTCCTGAGATTCTATCCGACAAGAGTGCCCTAGGTTACTTTATTCAATTTATGGAGACTAAAAATAGTATAGCTCTTATAAAATTTTGGATAGAAGTCGAGTGCTTACACGGTGCTTTCCTCAACGAAGAATGCAAAGAACAAATTAATTGCGTAGAAAATCAGATTACAGGAAAGAATGTAGATAGCAACTCTACTTTGTTAAATAATAATAAAAAGATAGATTACAATTATGAAGCAACGTTGCTCGAAGATAATGTATATACTACTTTAAAATCAAATTTAAGTGTTGCGCCAAAGAATGAACAGTTGATAAGTAAAACACGACAATCAAATGTTACTTGTGGTAATAAAAGAAGAGATATTACAACTACTAGACAAGATGCTATACGTATCTATAAAAAGTATATAGCTAAGCAAGCTTTAGGTACAAATTGTGTATCAGATGAATTAAGAGTGGAAATAGAGAAAACTATAGCGAGTGAAAATATTGAGCCTATATTGAGGTGCCTATCTACTATTCAGAAAACTATTTATAAAATACTTGAGAATGAGTAAGTAAAAAATATATTTATTAATCTTAACAGTATTGTATACTCTGTACTTAATGCGACTCGTGTTTTTTTTTAGATATATAGATGATTTTTTACGAAGTGAATTTCATTGTAAGCATCAAATTGATGTTCTCACTTGTGGAAATGTACAATTAGCTGATATACTGTATAATGAAACTGCATTATTTTATTTTATGGAGGTATATATAACGATAGTATTTTTTTGTTTAAAAATAATTGATTTTTTTATCATTATTTATCTAATCGCTTTTAGTTCATTGAACTGGAAAATAAACGAGAGCTACTAGATTTTTGGATGTCCGCAATTAATTACAAGCATAATCTTCTGAAAAAAGGAGATTTGGCTGATGTCACTGAAGCTCAAACTGATGCTCTCATAATTTATGACAAGTATTTTAGCTTGCAAGCAACAATGCCATTGGGTTTTAGTGATAAAATACGATTTCAAGTGGAACAAAATATATGTCAAGAAAACGGAAAAGGACCACAGCCAGATTGTTTCGATAAACCTTGTAAAATTGTATATAACTTTCTTAATAAGGTATTCCACTTCTCAATTTCCTATGAATAATATTGATCAAATTATTACTCATCAAATTACAAACGTCTTCTTATTTTGCAGTATTATCTATCCCCTTTCTTATCGTCGCAATTGTATTATAAATATTTATCAGAATTGATTAATACAATCCAAAGTAGCCCGTGTCCCAATCTACATCCTAGGATAAAAAGAACAGGTTTGGTTCTTCAAATTAAATAATTGGAGCATCTAGTTGAGTGCGTGTAGTAATAATGTAATTTGATAAAGTAATTGTTCCTCTTTTTAGATTCCGATTGCAGTAGTGAAGTAAGTTCAATAAGCATGACGACATCCACTCCCAAAGCAGGTGTAGCTAATATGAACATAGACACTAGGCAATTTTACGATCCCGATTCCTTATGGAGACGTGACAAGTATAGGTAAGAAATAGTGTAATACCATTTTGTTTCATACAAATGCGATTATTGTCAAAAATAATCTCTTATAGTTTAAGCGTTGGTTATATCGACGAATTGGGTAGATTTATTACTGAGATAGAACCAGATCCTCATAGAAAATACGGTAAGTTTTTAAATAAACTTTATCATAATTATGATGTAAAGTTTGTATTTCCTCTTTTCAATAGAATCTCGCCTGACTCGTGCAGTAAAAAGGCTAGTAAATATGGAGCAGGATAAGGTAAGAAAAGAATGTTTTTAGCATATTTTCTTATATTTGGTATAGATAACTATTTTAAATTATTAAATTATTAGGCTAAAGAAGAATTGGCTTGGAAGATAGCCGAAATGATTGTTCGTGAAATTACATCTCTCACTTTAGGAGCTTCGAATATTTCATCATGATAAAATTAACTTTTCCATGACATTTACCTGTGACCATTTGGTCAAGCATTATTATGCTTAAGCTATTGTTTTAAGTGTACTTGCTGTGAAAAAGACCACATTACGAATTTTTGTACTTTTATTTTTATGGTGCGTGTGTGTAATCTTATTGAAACCTACCAAAGTGCCAAGTAAGATTTGGATATATTAATTGCATAATGTATTTTCGTCAATACCGATTTTTTTTTCTTACTATGAACAAAATACATTTGAGATATTTGCAGAAACACCATAAATGGTTTTATTGAAAATAGTAACTATAATAGATAGCCGTTACACGTACATATACCGCGTGTATAGACATATCTGTGTAAAATAGAAAGGTTTATATGAAAATAATTTATTGTATGAAAGGTGATTGAATGTGTGTTATACAGAAGTGGCTAATATAGAGCAGCACAAGTCAATAGTGTTTTACATGTATATTTTATGTTTTTAAGATTGGAAGCGTCTTCCTATATTTTAAAATATGATAATTTTTATGCTCTTACAGTAATTATTTAATAACAAAAATCATACATCAAAGTATTAACATTAACCTTTAAAATTTTTTATTTTAACGTCATCAAAATATTTTAAATGCTATTGCATTTTTATTAAATATACGTAAGTCATGTGTATTTTTATTATTTCGCAAGATAAAACTATTTACATTAGAATCTCAGAGCAGGAAATCGTTTATTAAATTTAGTTATTTTTTTAAGAAATATTAGGCAATTGGTAAATGCCACCTCTTTTTATGCAAATTTCCATTTATTAATTAAACAATTTTGTAGAAGTTTACATGTGAAGCGTCACAAAAACGATCAACATTAATTATATTAATTACATTAATTTTTTCAAACTGAGCTTTATATAAAAATTAATTTTTTGTAAATATAATGTATATATATATATATATATATATATACACATCCACACACACACATACGCACATATAAACATATATATATATATTTTTTATATATGTATATGTATATATATGTGTGTGTATACTATTTTTTTATATAAATTTATTAAAAAGCATTTATATTGTTAACACTCACACAACTTAAGATGTTAGAATAAAGTTTATTAGAACTATTAAATAGGGAATGAAGAGAATGTTAATTATCCTATTTATAGATTTGTATATATTTTTAAGAAATACTTACATAAATGATAATAATTTTAATTATAAAGATGAAGAACCATTTATACTTGTATGCGGCGTGACACCATACTGAGGATTTAGTAATGGAGAAGATTCTGTCAAATGTATATTGGCAGTTACTCCTTTATTTCTGATTTTTCTAATACTGAACTTGTTGCCAATTCTTTGGCACCATTCAAATCTAAGTTTTTCTCGACTACTCCACCTTTGATAAACTAAAGCATTAAGAAATGCTTGAAGAGGATTTGTGACAGCCTAAAGTTAAAGAAAAACTTTTACTCGTTATCAATGAAGAAATTGACGACTTTTTACTTTTTTTTTTAAAAAGTGAAATTAATGATTTACCATTATATACCATAGAGTGATAATTATTTTAATTGGCAATTGAAACCACAAAGTCCATAATAAAATTCCATTAATTAAATTTGGTATCCAACATATGTAATATACCATGTTTGTTAGAGCAAACTTTAATCTTATGGTGTGGACAACTCTACGTTCGCGGCCAGTTACTTGTGCTAAACTGTACGATACAGCGGTTTCGAGATCTCTAGTTGCGGCCAAATATAAAACTGGATTAACTATCATTACCAATGCCAATAATATATAAGTTACACAGTAGTTTGGAAGAATTTTTAATATTGCAGTAGATAGCGACGTTAAATTGTGACAGCTGCAAGTGGTTTCCAGTTAAAGAAAGTTAACAGATTATCCTCACGAATAAGATTATTTACTTAGCATCTGGAACATAAAGAATTGTTAAACCAAAAAGAGTTAATATGGCAGGGCAAATCCAAGCACACGCATGATAGAAATGAGGATGTCCTGATTTCTCTCCTAGTAATAGTTTCATGTCTATCGCATAGCAGAGCGTCCAAATCCATGTAGCCATATAGAAATACTGTGTCCAGGCCTGAAAATAAATGATATTTACTTTCTATTATACAAGTACATCAGGCATAAATGTAATCCTCATACTGAAAACAAAGCACAAAACACCACACTGGAAGTGTCATTCTCCATAGGCATAATGGATTTGAAATTCATCCACAAAGCGGATCGAGCAAAGATACCTGAAAAAAAATATAATCACGTTCCTTGCAGACTCTTACAATAAAACTGAACTTACATTATGACAAATATAAAGAAAAGTTTTTGTTATTAAATTAATCAACAAGACCTAGAGATGCAAACAGATCAGCCACAGCAAGCCAAATAATAATTTGACGTCCTCTAGAAGCAGAGAAGCTTTGCCAGTGATGCATATTTGTGTCTTCCCTTGGTAAGACCTGTCAAATTTAACACTTCATCATAGTGACACGAATGTTAACATAAGAATGAAAGTATAAAGGAGTAACTTCTTAATGGGTGTACCTGATAAACAGCTCCCAGGATACCCATGGCAGATGATACCATACAAACGATGTTGTATGCATCTGTATTGAATTCTTGCATTATTAAAACAGCCACATCAGTACTGTTAATATGATGGCAGCAAAAAGTTTGAATTGTTGGATCAGCCATAACACTCTTAGTGAATTTTTTCAGACTCGTTTTATCTGTTAAAGGGACGATAAAACTCAGTGATAAGTAAAATCTTATCTTAAAGATTCTTAGTGTTTGGAAGATCAAATTTTCTTTTTCTCTTCAAATTTATAGATATATATATACATCTTTCCACTTGTTTTGTCAGTGTAGATTGATCGTAGAGGCAAATGAGGATGATGCGTGACTATGGTACGTATGGTGCGTATGGTGTTGTTTGTTTTTTTTTTTTTTTTGGCGAAACCATACGATGCTTTAAATACATTCATATTGACGCCATACTTTGAATGAGACGCCTTATTAATGATACCTGTTATTGGTAAAACAGAAATATCCATATTCGTGCAATCTAATTAACAATTAGGAAGTTGTGAGAGATGTGCCAAGGGAAAAGACAAGCTGAATTTTCTTTTATCAGGCATTTTCCTTTATTGAGTAAAGAGAATAAAAACAGCCTCTGTATCGAGAGATGATTTTCATTTTATTTAACAAATAAGTCTTCGTTATAATTCGATATTATGCACACATATGATTATTTTAATTGATCTTCTTACAGAATGATTCTCAGCGTTAGAGGCCATGTTCCAAATATCATTTGTCGCTTATGCGTTGTATCCTATGATCTATAAAAGAAATTTCTCTTTCAATTGAACTGGAATGCGATACAAGTAAATTGAAACGAATGAGAAAAATTGGTGCGTTTTCGAGCCTTAAAGAGTATTATGAAAAATGAGAATATGTGATAATTACTATGGTTTTGCAGCGACCCTTGGCGTCCATTCTGGTTCCCCTAGGACAACTGGAAGGAGCAGTTATAATGTTTCTCGATTGTAGAAAAGGAGGAGACTGCTTATTGAAGCTCTCATCTGCTTTATCTTCATAATAATCCGTGTCTTCGTAATCTGATGGAAAGATAAAATCGTCCCACCTCTTTCTCCTCCTTGGTTTTTCGAAATTGGCCTCCTTATTATCATTGTATTCGTAATTCGAGTTTTCCCAGTTGACTCTCAGCGCTTTGTAGAAACTTTGAAGATTCTCCTCGGGCAATTGCTCCTCCGACGAGAAATCTGGGAAAACTTTGAATTTCGATTCCTCTCCTACGGTCCCACGATCAAATTCAAGCGCCGACTCATTTTCCTCGGTGTACGATGTCACTTGGATTATTTGCGACGAGACCATCAATATCAATGCGAAACAGGCGAAACACGCGTTTCTAGCCAGGAATTCTGGCCGTGAGACGAAAAATCCCTTCATCGACATTTCTCTGATAGAACTCGCGACGAATTTACGATCTTTTCTTCAATTAAAATGGCAGGTTGCGCTTTTTACATCGTCCTCTTTGCCATATCGCAATCTAACGAGTTAATGAGATTAACAATAAGTGTATTACGTGGAATTTCGACTCGCGAGACATTTTATGATGATTAATATTCATTTCATAAACAATAATGATAACGGCCTATCGCGAGTGGTACAATAAAACGTAAATTAGCACATCATTGAATAATTCAAGTTTAATTTAATAGCATCTTCCCTAAATAAATTTGAAGTTAATTGCGTGGCAACTCTATCAATCATAGTAATTAAAAGGAAAAAAAAAAAAAAATGGAAGGTCGAATCATTGAAAATAATAATTTATTAATTTGCTTTTGACACGCTACACCTGTTGATAATTCACAAGCAGCTGTGAGCGCTGCTAACGAGCGTTTTTTATCGAAATCACATGTATACGCGTAAAAGACGATAAAATATAATTTATTAATAAATTTCTTTCCAAGAATATACATTATACATTTTCTTGTAAATTCAAACGGTTTCTTATTGTCTAAAATAGAATCTTTCTCTTTTCTTAGGTACTTTGTTCCAATTGATATATGACGTACGTGTGTATAATAATATATATGTATATGCAATTTTTATACAATATATTTATATATATATATATCGCTAAAAAATATATCATTTCCTTTCGCGTTCTATATCTGATATACATATTCACATCTGTATAATATAAACAACAAATACTTTTTCGTCAGAAAGATTTAACGATAAATGTCGAAGACAAACAGCTTCCATTCTTAATCCGAAGATTTCCTAAGCTATCCTAGAGCGTCTCTTACTATGCTACATATTCGCTATATACGTATATAAATAAATATGTGTGTATGAGTGTGTCATGACTCGTACAATTGTATAATCATAATTATTATTATGCCATTGTATCAACATGCAATCTCCACATATTCTAGTATTATAATCGATATTAACTTTTAATAACTTATAAAGGCGATTTAATCACAGAATTTTTAAAGTGACGATAACAATGATAATCATGATAATGATGATCATGATAACGATTACAATATTAATAATAATAGTTTATATTGGTAACAATGATACAATGATGAATAATTTAAGAAATTTTTGTTTGTAATAAGCAAAGCGAACCGTCCAGCGGATAAATAATTAGTTTCGCTTTTGTATAGTTAATATTTTCTTAAAATAGAAAATGGTAATTTTTACGAAGTAAAATTTTAAATCGTTCAAAATATCTTCATATTACTCTCTCTCTCTCTCTTCATATATATAGATATATATGTATATATATATCTATTTTTTTTTCTTCTTAAAAATAATTTTTTTAATCGTTCAAGAATAGCACATCGACATGTATTTGCATGGATGCACCGCATCCTTAAAATCGTTGTAGACATATATTTTCTTTCTGTATTTTGTAAGGCAAAGACACCTACGGCACTTAATCTAAAATTATTGTCTCTTCGTATTGTTCAGAAGTTACAGGTTTCATTGTATAATCTTATTGTCAATCGAGTAAGTTAACCAGTTTCGAAAAAGTGACAAGACTAAGAAGAAGAAGAAGAAGAAGAAGAATAGAAATTCTCTCTCTCTTTCTCTCTCTCTCTCCCTCTTCCTAAGGCTAAAAGATATGAGAATTTGATATCTGAAAGAGGCAGGGAGACTCTTTCAAGCGAAGATACAAGGGGAAAAATAAGATTGCCATAGACAGAGGACTCCTTTCCTTAGTATTTGGCATTTTGTCTTCTGAGGTCATTGGGAATGATGGCCGTGAGAAAGGCGCCAGCCGCGAGAATAGCGCATAGCACGATGTTCGACAGAAAATCACCCCATACCGATAGCAAGTAACCGGAGAGCATCGTGAAGGCAATTCCGCAAATCTGAGTGACGGCATTCAGCAAACCAGCGGAGGTTCCCTCGGGCTCTGGATACGTCAGTTCTGCCGCAAACTCAAATCCAACCGGGAGATAGCCGGTCATGAAGAACCTGAAGAGGGAGGGGGGGGGATGCAGAGACAAAGCATGGAAAAGTTTTCGTCAAAATCTGTTTCTCGTCTCCCGAGGGAGCGTCGCGTGTTTCTTTCTCACCCTAGCATAGCGGCCGTGATGTAAACCACGTAGATCTTTCCAGTGTCCAGGGTGAACGTGAAGATGATCATCCCCACGAAGGAGAATATGTAGACGCCGAGGGTGGTTTCCCTGAAAGAATCGGAGCGTGTGGTAGTCAAGACCTAAGATCGAAGGTATCGACGAGGAATACGTGGTATCCGACGGTCGATCGCAATATTTACTTGAATTTGTGAGTTTTGTCGAGGACGACGCCGCACATCACCGAGCCCAGCATACCAGCGCAAACGATGGCCAGACCAATTCTGCCGGCATCCAATTCGCGTCCCTGTGAATCGCAACATCGGAAAATACAGTCGCGTATTTTGCCAAGCGACTCCCGACCGAGTTCTCGAAGATCGTCCAAGATCGTCCAAGATCGAGATCAACGAGATTATCAACGACGTCTCGAGCGACGTCGTCGGGTTCCCGAGAGACCTCCAAAAATCAACGAGGGAGGGAAGAGAGCGGGTCCCTTACATAATTTCGATAATTCTTCGATAAGCATCCCCCGCGCGCGCGCGTCGTTGATCTCGAGGGTGTTAGGAAATTTCCACTTGTCGAGGACTCACCGGAAAGTGTTGCAGAACGATCTGATTGAGGAGCGTGCTGATCGCGTAAAATATTCCGACGTTGATGCCATAGCTGAGGAGCAGCAGCAGGTATCCAGAATTGGTGAAGAGTCTCTTCACGGAGAGGAAGAAGCTCTCCTTCGTTTCGTTGTCCCTCTGCACTGCCTGGGCCGGACTGGGTGGCAGGGGAGGAGCAGCTTTGAAGACTGGAAAAACGAGTGCGCAAAGTTAAGTGTACGGGGTCCTTCCGTCCCACCCCCGACCTTGAACTTTCGAGAAAGAAGAAATGGAGACTCTCGTGGGTACTCACAGAGGAGGATCAAGATGAGGATGATCGTGGTAAAAGCAGCGACGATGTAGAACATTAGCCGAAGGCCATTTCCGATTACCGAGAGGTCATCGCTGTTCGGTACCAACATAGGTGGGAAGAGGAATCCGATAGCTATGCCAAGCTGAAAATACGAGGAAGATGATGACGCGACGAGCAAATGGAGAGAGAGAGAGAGAGAGACAGGAGGAAGCAGAGAGTATAAATAATCGCGTCATTATCATTGATCGTGATACGGCAGTCGTTCGGTATTAACGACAATTGTTTGGAGGAAGTGACTGATCATCATCCTTCATCCGTTCATCGTCATTGCGATGCAGGAGCCAACGCCACAGGCGTCGTCCCACATGAATTCGAGCGTACCGAGTAGAAAATGATTTCGCCCGATGACCCCCGTCCAAGGGTCGTTCGGAGCATCTGTTCGGGTGGCTCTGGTTCTGGAACACCTTGAAATCCAATTGAGAGTCCGGAGTGGCAATGGGCCAATGGAACGTGGGTGGACGGCGGTCGCACGACGAGTCGGGGGTCCGATCTCCCCTTTGCTCTCGTCACTCTCACCAGCACCATTTCGATTAATAGCCGCGCGCCTTAAACAAGGCCTACGTGTTTGGATGTACACGCGTATTTATATCGCTCTCTCTCTCGCTTTGATTTGAAAAAATTCGATCGCGTTCCAATTCTCACCTGATTTCCAAAGACTCCGATGCTGCAGGCGCTGCTGACCTGGTCGGGACCGAACCAAACGGCTGCCAACCTGGCGGGGACCGAAAGCACGAAAGTCTGGCTGAGAGCGACGATCGTGTGACCCAGGAAGGTCAGCCAGAATCTGTCGGGGGCCACGCTGAACACCTTTATCCAAGACCCGATCGCGGTACCCAGAGCTCCCAGGATCGCCGCGTACCTCAGGCCCTAAAATGTCAATCGCCGCTGAATGCGAGGGGATGTCGGCTACCAAATCGCGCGGAATCGATCGCGTGGAATCTCTGTGGCTCGCGCGTCCACTTCCAACTTGCTCGAGTTTTTTTTTTGTAATTTGTAATTTTTTCTTTTGTTTGAAACGATAAGAGCGGAAGAAGAGAAGAGAAAAGAAACGAGTGGAAAGAAAAAATACTTACGAATTTATCGAGGAAATAGCTGGCGGGAAAGATAAAGGGAATGTAGGTTATCATGTAAATCATACTGGTCATGTCCACGTGGAAACTGAGGACGTTGTAGTAACGCATAACGATATTTGCGATAATGCTGTATTGGATCCATTGCATGGCGTTGCTCGCGCTGTACAGCACGAAGATCGACAGGATCACCCATCTTCTTGCGTAGATCTTGGTCTCGATCGCCTAAATCCAACAGCAACAAGAACAACAACGATAATAATGACGTTCTCGTACACGCGCATCGGGGAAACGGGTGGGGGGAGGGGGAGAGAAAAGTTTTGTTCATTCAATTCCCTTCTGCGTTCATTCGCGCGCGCGTTTCTTCGTCGTCGGTCGGCGAAGAAGTTTTTTTTCAAGGATCTTTAAATTCACGAATTTTCATCACCTGAGTTGGCGGCAAACCACCCTCGACTGCCTTCACGTAATCGGTTTTCGTCATTCTCAATTTTCTTCCTCCGTTTCTTTCCGTCTTCTTCCTCTCCTCCTCTTCTATATCCTCGTTTGCTTTGCTTTACCCACGCTCGCCTTCCTTTTAGAAAATTATCATCGGTCTTCGCGATAGTCTATTTGTGTTTACGAGTATGTGTTATTCTCTTGCTCGACGTTATCCCTTCTTTGCCGTTTCTGTGATTACCCTATCTCTCTCTCTCTCTCTCTCTTCTCCCTATCGAATATAATTCGAACCTGTTGAATAGAAATTCTAAAATCCGACGATTCAACCGATCGACGAGAGGAAGGAGGATGTTGGAGAAGGAGCGATCGACGAGGATGAGATTCTAGGAGAACTCGCGTAGGCTCTCGCGCGCGAATTTAGATCATAGCTGGATTTTCTTTCTCGGAAGATTCTCTTTCTCGTACAGGTGGTAGTGCGTGCGCGGGAATTTTAATAGATTGAATTGGTAGAAGGGGAAATATTGAGGGGGAGGAGGAGGTGTTGCACACGTATACACATATATACACGCGCCTATACATCTATATTTATATATATATGTACACACGTGCGGAGAGGGAAATAGAGAGAGAGAGAGAGAGAGAGAGAATCTGGTATCGATCAGACGAGTCTAAAATGCAAAAAGTTGAAATTGGCGCAAGAGTGCGCAAAAATCTTGATATTATCGCTTTTGGTCAAAGTGGAGAACCTCAGGGAAACGACGACATGATCACTGTAACACTTTTCGTGATAAGAGCCGCAACGCGGTGTTCCGCGTTCTAGGGTTTGCGAGTCACTGACAGATTGGCTTGGTGGCTGATGACAGCCGGTGCTGATTCCCCAATCGCGCGGCTGCTCCTCTTATAATTTTCCCCGTGCGACCAGGCCACGCAGACTCCGATAAAACAGCAACGCGCAATCGCGCGATCGCGCGCGCACGGCTCCTCTTCTTTATTTCCTTCATCCTGAGGTGGTATCCAACGCGTGGATCCTCTCTCTGTTTTCCTCTTCCTTTTCCTCCTCCTTCTCCTTCTCCCTTCCCTCCTCGTCGTTTCCTTCCGTCCTCTCGTCCACTGGGAAAGAGCGCGCGTCGTTTCTATTCGCTTTTCCTGATCGGACCTTGAAACACTGAGAATCTGGCGCAACGCGAGTGATTTCCTTAAATTTGCACAGCTGATCGTCGACTCTCTCTCTCTCTCTCCGTCTCTAATGTCACCGTCGCAAACGATATACGATTGATAAGGGAATTCCGGAAAAATCATAATCTTTCTCTCGTTTGTCAACGGTACCTCGATCGTTCCGAGTTTGCGAATCGAATTACAGATTTTCGCAGATTTTCGCAATTTTCGATCGCTGACACACGCGCGGGCGACGCGCGCGCGCGCTCGCGCAGCGGAATTTGTCCGGTCTGAGGAATTTCCCCAATAGGCCGGAATCGCTTTGCGCTTTTCCTTGCGATTATTATTATTATTATTGTTATTAGTCGCGTGTGCAAATACGCACGAGCAGTATCGGTAGCAACAGCTATCGTATCGCTACAACGCAACTGCGAAAGACACGCGTCGCGCAAACCTACGACCGACACTGGTGTAACTAGCTCGACGGATAAGGAACACCGATAACACGCAAAGAAACTATGGAGCGGTTGATCCTACGATTTTGCTTTCACCCCTCCCCCCCCCCCCGCTCTTTTCGCTTCCGAGGGTAGAAACTGTCGACGATGGAGGAAATTAATTCGCGAAGATTCAAGAATCCTTTGGTTCCTTCGCGAGGAGGGATGGTCTGCAAGCTCGACTCTACTAAAGTAGACAAAATTTAGCGGTGCTGATTTATGTGTGTGCGTACCTGCGTGCGCGCGCGCGCGCGCGCGTGCTTACATCTGTATACTTGCGCACAGCAGGTATATTAAATATCACTTATCAGGGCTAATATTTCTATTTTCACAGCTACCTAGATATTTGTGTCGAGTATCGAGAGTGTGTGTGTGTGTGTGTGTGCGCGCGCGCGCATGCACTGAGAATAACTATCTTTTAATGGAACAGCGTCAAAAATGCCTTCCATTCCGCTCCAATTGTTTAACGATAATTTTCACTGGAAAGAAAATCTCCTCCCCCCCTCCCATTTTACCTAATAAAAACGTGAGAAACGACATCCATTGTCAATGCGTGTGTCGCGTGCGTTCTTATTCCAAATCATGATCAAATAATCGAGATGTTGGAACAAGAGACGTAATAATAATCACAATAATGAGAATGGTGGCAGTGGTAGTGGTAGTAGTAGTAGTAGCAGCAGTAGCAGCATTATTTCAGCGTAGTTGTATTTTTTATAAACAAAAAGAATTCTCGATAACGATGCCAGAGAATAATTTATACGTTTGCCTCGTGTACGAGACACAGGTAAGAATATTTGCGTGTGTCTCCTCCCGCCCGCGCGCGTGCCTGTGTAAGCATACGCGCATACGCGCGCGTTTATTTAGCATTACATTGTGAAAATCACGAGAGGGAGGAAGGGCGAGGGGAGACTTTACAGATACTCGTTATTCGAGCAATTCTTACGGCTCAGACTTTGAACTCATGAGTCGAGAAGATAAGACGCGCCACGTATTTTTGCGTGCGTGTATGCGCGTATCTACGTACATACATACATACATACATAGATACGCGGCTACTCGGTTATCAGCCGAGCTACTTTTTAGCGCGAACTTTATCAAACGAGCTAAACTTTGTCTCGCCTACATCTTTTCGTCGTAATCGCTAAAATCGTCTCTATCTTCAACGTAATCGATCGACGCGCGCGCGCGCACGATACACGGATGAGAATTGTAATAATAAAGATAATAATAACAGCATTGTTTTTCTCTCTCGGTCCGAGAGATCTTTATGGCATTTTTCAGTTTTTACCCGATCCACGGCAAAAGGAGGAAAAAATTGCAGGCGTATCGCATTTATCGGGAGAACAATTAGTTGTACTTTAACACACGCCGAATTAGTTATCTCAATGCGAGAGGAAGAGATCTGGAAGGGAGAAAGGAAAAAGATTCTACACGTAGGATGTACGTGTATGTGCGTACAATGCGCTGATAATCGGAGGCACGCGAGTTCTTTAGCGACTTAAGACTCTTGTATCCCCGACCTCAGTAGAATCTTATCAGGCAATGCATTCGCACCTTACAAGGGAATCGTAAATTTCTTCTTCGTCTTCTTCTGCTTCTTCCTCCTCTTCTTTTTCTTCCTCTACTTGTATTTTGTATACAGTGCGCAAAGTATCTCTCCGTCGTTATTCTTGTACCATTCGATCGAAAAAGTACCAGAACTCCCATTATCTCCCAAAGGTTCTCTCTTAAGTACATCGATGCTCACGTACGTATATGCGTTGTTTAATTAACTGATAAAGATTAAAGAAGGAACGTGTGTACCTATATGGGTCATGCATATCGTTGTTTGTTCGTACGCACGATGTTAGCGATATCCTATGTAAAATAGATCACTTCCAAAATTAATCGATGACACCTGTCTCTGGGTATCTGTTGTTCCTGGGTTATACCTACACTTATACACGTATACGTACGAGTGTATTTTTCTGAGGAAGTATTAGCAGATAAAAGTGCGCGAGTCTTTATTCGGTCACTTATTTATTTCTCTCTCTCTCTCTCTCTCTCTCTCTTGTTTTGCTCATTTTCAAAGTTTTCTTCTCTAAATTATTCAAATTATACAGATATATATATATATGCATTAGAGGGAAACTTTATATGAAAACAAGTAAAATTCTCTGTAAAAACGATTGCGAATATCGCTCTGGAAAACAATTTCATTATTGTAAGATCGTCGATATCGAGCAATCTGCAGGCGAATCAAGATAAATCGATAAAAGATAAAAGCTCGGGTACCGGAGTGATAGTGGATCAGTGAAATGTAATAGTTGAATTTCAGGTGAAAAATGATTATGGCGCCTAGCATGAGTTTAATCGCCGTTGCTGGTGTTGCATCTGGGATTTGTTTCATTCTCTTTGTTAATATTCGTAAAAGGTGAGTAAGCTTCGTACCATGTTACAAGTTTTTTTTTTTTTTTCATTTTTTCAAGTAATCAATCCGTCCGCCGTGTTTTCCGCGGATATCGCATAATTGAGATCTTTTTAAATTCTCCGTGCAAGGTAAGCGTTTGTGCATGCGCGTGTGCATGTGCATGTGCACGTGCACGTGCATGCATGCGTGTGGATACGATACATTGGGAGTGTGCTTTTATTCAATAAAGAAAAAAAAAAAATCAATATACGATAAAGGAGAAGTGACTTACGTCTTTCATAGTATTTGGTAGTTTCATCGTTTCTTCCTCGTCGCGCCACGCGAAAGTTAGTTGCAGTACGAAGGATCGACACTCGTCGGTAAAACTGCTCTGGTAATTCACATAAATGGTCCTTTTCAATTTTGACCAGTCACTGCCAATTTTCAATTCCGCAGACTACTCGACACTTGAATTTGGCTTTTAAAGGGAAGTTTTGGAAAAATTGAAAATTGAATAAAAATAATGAGGAAGAAATTCTCGTGGTAGAATGGTAATGTGTACAGTGAACAGTGAACAGTGAACAGTGAACGATGAACGATGAACGATGAACGGTGAACACTCAACAGTGAAGACTGATCGGTGAAATTGCAAATTTCAATATGGAAATGAATAATAAATGTGGAATGATGAGAGAGGGGAAAGGAGGGGGGGATAATAAAGAACAATAAATGTGGAGAGAGGAAGGAAGAATAAGAGGAAAATTTTGTTCAACGCTTTCTGGCCAGGTGTTTTAACCGAACTGCGAAATTCTTAAATCTATTGTCATAAAGTTCTCTCAAGATTATCTTTTTACTAATTGCGGGAGTACATCCGCGTGAGTTGAACGCTGTAAATGATATTGTGACACAAGAGACTTATTCGCAAATTAAATAAACGAGCAAATTTGATGTGCAAACTCTGATTTTCTCTGATAATAAATAATCTGAAGGAGACAACAGGTGATTGTTTTTCTATCTATCTCTCTTCCGATGTGGCTTGTCGAAACGAAAATTTAACACACATACATATTTTTTAACGCGCGATCGCGTCTACGTCTGCCAAGTTAGGTAGGTGGAAGTAGGTACAGGCAGGCAGGCAGGTAGTTGAATAAGCATATAGCATAACTGTAAAAGTATGTTTCTCCGCTTTAGTGTCGCTTTGTAGAAAATTTCAGCGTGAGTTACGTAATGAAAATAAGGAGAATTAAAATTACATCAAACATTAATTATCAGACGAGTGGTGGAACGATAGAAATCTAGAGTTTAAACGAAGATTTCGGGATGATTCGATCAGATCGATTTTTCAGATTTCTTTGCGTCTGTTTACGGGCGTACGTATAAAAGCGAAGGAGAGAGAGAGAGAGAGAGATTCGTTTTACCTAGAATCTCGCAAATAATATTAAAACTCCCATAAATAGTTAAATTTCTAAATGTTTGCAAAGAAAATAAAAGAGAAGCGAAGGAGTGCGCAAATTTGAGGTGGAGAAGAAGAAGAAGAAGAAGAAGAAGAAGAAGAAAAAGAAGAGGAGGAAGAAAAGAAGAAAAACCTGCAAGAGAGCTCCGACAGGTTAGGCTAGATTCTTATCAGCGTTTCATAATAAAAGATAAGAGGTAGTAGCGTAGTATCGTGCTGTTAAGACACAGTTGAGAAAGAGCGGTATTTAAGCAAGGTAAAGTAAAGCGAAGCAAAGTTTTAAAAAGTAAGGCAAGATAAAGCAAAGGGAAGGAAATCGCCCAAAATGCGTTTGGAGTTTTAGTTTGTCAGTCAGTGGTAGAGATACATACATGAAGGAAACGGGTGTTGCGCTACTATGAAAACGGGCGCTCGCTCATTGTCAGGTGATTGCTTGGTAACGACGAACTGCCTTGAGCGGAAGTGTCAGCTTAGTCATTCGTGACGACGATTGGTTCAATAACACCGAAAGAGATGAATAAGTGAGTGATTGAAATATTCATTTTTAATGGAGGACGCATTGCGTTTTTTCTCAGATATTGAGAAATATCTCGTTTTCATTGAATAATTCCAAGGTAAACCTTAAGATCTTTTTTCTCCCCCCTCCCGTATCTCTTTACCCATGTATCTTTCAACTTGAAGGAGGAAAAATTTCTGTGTTTTACATCCGTGACGTAGATTCGTTGAAATCGTTCGATGACGATAAAACGAGGTGGGTGAGGGGAGGAGGGTGGAATGAATTCGTGAAACTCGCGGAGAGAAATTCGCGAAGAAAAACGCAAGGAAGATAGAAAATAGAGGAAACGCGAGTATGCGAGTGTGCATAGAGAGAAAGAGAGAATGGAGAGTGTGCCAGGTGGCTATCAATCCATATCGGACAATGCTAATGCTCGAGGGCTTCGTAAGGGGAACCGGAAATTGAACGGGGCCCCAACGCACAACGCGGCGGTGCCCATTGTTGAAAAATGATCCTCGTGTCGTTCGCACTCAGTCACTTGTTGTATTTAGTACAGTGTGCACGTAATATTTCGCCAAGGAAACTTGAAAAAAGTTTTTTTTTTTTTTTTTTTTTGATAACTTTATTAGTCTCTTCTTCCCCGACCTATCCCTTCTCTCTCTCTCTCTCTCTCTATCGTCCATAATCGACGATAATTTTTATTTATTTAATCGATTGTCATTCACATGTTTCCTTGTCGAATCGAAGTGAAAGTAAGGGAGAAGTCGCGTGAAAAAACTTTAAAAATTTTATAGTGAAATTCCTCATGCGGTCGGAGGAGATTCGCCGAATAATAAAAATCTTTTTTCTGCGAACAATTTTGTGTAGAAGCGGAAAACCGACAGGGTAAGATGATTATCTCTATCTATTATTCTCTTTATTTTATACCGCGCGAAGATCGAGTATGAATCAATTTTTCTATGTACGCAACGATAAGAGGGTGGTGGTCGTGAGGAGGAGGAGGAGGATGTTGTTCCTGCATATTATAAACATATTTATTGTAGACGGGTAAGAGATTACAGTGCGAACTATAACTGCGGGTAAGAAGGAACTGTGTGGGGCGCTATGCTAGAAATTACGCGTTCCTTACATAATTCGATTACAGCTGCGCGCTAATTTACGAAACGTCGATAATGCAGGCGCAGTGCAGCTTGTCTGGAGAAATGAGGAAATGCAGACATCCTTTACTTACTTACTTACTTATTAAATTACCTAATAATATACGCTCTTCGTATTACGTAGGCGTATGCTTTTCATTGATGGGAAAAGGAAGAGACGAGCGAGCGAGAGAATACGTAATAAAGAGATTGCGTACAAAAAATAAATAAAAAGAATAAGAAAAGGGAGAGATCTCCGATCGGAACTTTTGAGACTTTCGCCGTTATGTCAGCGAAAACTGGAGATTCGTCTTACTGAGATAAAAAATTAAAAAAAAAAAAAAAAAAAAAAAACGAAAAAAGAGAGAGAGAGGGAGGAGAGTATAATATGTAGAGACACACACACACACACACGGATATCGAATTGATAGTATTTGAAGGTATTGGATGGATGATGCTTCTCCTACCCCCTCCCCCTTTGCTGTCCGAAATCCAGTGAAAGTAAGGCATTAATCGAAGGAGAGGCCTTACGGAGAGAGACTGACGGACATAGAGAGACAGAGGTGCTCAATGCTGTCTCTGGTCGAAGGCAGCAAAGTCTTCGCGTAACACTCGAGTTTCTCGGTTCTCCTCGGGAGCTCCGTTTGCTCTTCCACTGTCACTTTCGAAGCAACTGTGCACCGAGAAACACAAGGAGCAAACCGCACATTTGGCTAATCGACGCAGAACGCAGAACGCACAACGCAAAACTCTTGCCAGTTTGTCAGTTTGCCAGATTTTGCCAGTTTCTTCTTCTTCTTCTTCGTCTTTGTCTTCATCTTCGTCCTTTGCTTCTATACTTACCGAACCTAATACCAGAAAAATTCTGCGCTCGAGATTCGTCATTGAGGAGGAGGAGAGAGAAAAAGAGAGAAAGAGAGAGAGAGAGAGAGAGAGAGAGAGAGAAAGGCAGAGAGAAAAGTTAAATGGAATATAATAGAGAAGAGAATGGTACAGTGAAGAATATCAGGATACCGAGTGACATCGAGATCTCTTCCTTTGGTATTGTTTTATTTTTTTATTAATGCATTCTTCTCATTATTATTCGTATTAAAGTTCTTTAACGATCGCTAATATGGTATAGTAAAAATCTCTTTATTTCTTTCTCTCTGTCCGTTCGTCCGTCCGTCCGTCCGTCCGTCCGTCTGTAATATGAAGCTTCGTATTCTCAAGATCAAAAAGGAAGAGAGGAAGAGCAAGAAGCCAAAGTCACAGAGGAGAATTATCCTCGTAAAATGACGATGAGAGCAAACTGATTTTGAAAGGGAAACTTTTCGCTCCGTTTCCTTAAGAATTGTAAAGCAAGCCGGTAAGTGACGTCATTCGACCAGCTGTTGCGGATCCGTACGAAAGAATCGCGATTTCGAGGTAGAATGCACATTCTCGCTGTCTTTCTCTCTCTTTCTTCGCAGATTCTTTAAAAAGGAGAGATATATCCCGCGGTGTTACCGATCATCATAAACGAGGATCGAAGCGCAGTTGTGGTTCTCCACGATGATAGAGGAGTTCGGCCGTGGAAGCGATCGGGACTTTTCGAAAGAAGAAGAAGAGGAGGAAGGCGGGGGAAGAAGAGGAGGCTAAAGGATCGGAGTTTTTGCACGATCGCGCGAGATTCGAGATTCGAGTGAGGAAAAAGAACAGTGGAGAGACACCACCCCGTGCCTTTCTAATTAATGCAGCGTCAAACTGTCATTTGTTTCGCAAGAGTGCTCGAGAATTGCATCGGGCAGCAGGAAGAATAGACGAGGAGGAATCGTCCATGAAAAGCGACCTCGCGCCTCTCCTGCGAATCGCCCGCGAGTTTGCCGCAAAAGCAGAGTAAGAGAATCGTCGAAATGTTGGCACTGGTCTCGAGTTTCTTGTCGACTCTCCTGCTGGAAGGAGACAGAGTCATTCCTGGTCAAGAAAAATACAACATGGCTACCTTCATGGTCCTGTTCCTGCTGATAACCATTGAAGTTGTCGTTGTCAAAGTTGTCACGTCCGACATGGAACGGGACGACGACAGCCATCCTGGACTAACGGCGGCTGCTGCCTTATTCGACAGAGACGAGTGATATGCTTCTACTTCCAACGTTTATCGAAACAATATAAATAATTCTCAGCCGGTTGTTCTTAGCTTGCGTAAAGAATTTATGTAAATAATTTATTTGTGCAAAGTAAAAATGTCTCGAGAATGTATGTAATTTATCATTTTTCTTTCAATAAAATTATATCTTAACGCACGGAGACACCGCAGGCAAAATGGAGTTTACTTTTCGCTACGATATCATCGATTTTTATGATTTTATCGGAAAACGGATCCTTCCTCGTCTTCGCTCTCTCTCTCTCTCTTCTATTGATCCATTCGTTTGTGGAATTGTTTGATTTTAGGAAGGTATCGAAATCAAAATTGGAAGTGAGCAGATTGTCGGATGAAAGTAGCTGCGCCTGTTGCTTGAAACCGTTTATAATAGTAGGAAGCAGCGTGAGGTGCAACGAGTGTGGCTGCAGATCTTGCAGAAAAGGCTGTTCTCGCTGGGATACCGAGGATACCGCTTGGCACTGCCTCTTTTGCCACGAGAAAAGGTAAAAAATAAACATCCAGAATTTTTCAGCAGTTCTTCCGCGAAGTTGGAAAAGTTTGAGAAAAACTTTGGAAGAGAGAGAGAGAGAGAGAGAGAGGGAGAGGGAGAGACCCGATGGACTTTGCTGAAATTTTCAGAAACCTTTTCAGAGCCTGTCAACGCAGAAAGGAAAAGTGGTTCGACACATTCGGGACTCGAAATATCGGCGAGGAGGAAAGAGAGGAGGAAGAGGGTCAGGGTCAGGGTCAGGGTCAGGGTGAATCGCGCAGTCGATTCAGAACGACAAAATCACGCGTGCACGTCGCAGGTAAGTGGCAGAGATCGTCGTTTCCCTCGTTCACCCATTTTCTTCTCCGCACCCATCGATTGGCGTGGAGGATAGGATGGCGGAATAAAAATGGCGGACGATCCCCGTCTTCCCAGATATTTTTCGCGAGCGTTTCGCACCTTCGCGGTTCGAGTTTCCGCTTCCCCGTCTGTCGGACGTCGACATCCGCGGGAGAATTCGCGGTCGAAGCGCCGTTGGGTCGTTGGGCCGATGGGCCCAATGGGCCAATGGGCCGAGAACGCTCGACCTCGCAGTTTTGCTCGGGTCAGTTTCGCTCGGCGAGTCGAGGCAGCAGCATCTACGGGAGGAGAATTCCGATGTTTCGCTCGACAAAGTCTCCAGCCTCGTCCTCGCGCGCTCACCGTTATATTCGCAACCTTCTCTAACTGTGTGGTACCTGTCTGTTGCTGCTGCTGCTGCTGCTGCTGCTGCTGCCTACCTACCTCTCTTCCTCTCTTCCTCTCTTACCTCACCTTTGCTTTTATCGCCCTCGACGTCTCTCCCAGTTCCACGAGTGAATTCCCCTCGCGAATTCTCCTCCACCTCGAGCTCATCGAACACGCATGTACGCATCAAATTTCTTCCTCCAAAAGTACCGTAGGTGCGCGCGTATGCGTGGAAAAATCGAGTCGCAAAAAATTCGAAAACTCCGACAAGTGTATCGGTCGGTATGCCTGTGCGCGCGCGTGTGTGTGTCATGCACGGAGCGTCGTGGCGCGAATCGCGGTAGAGTGGTAGAAAAGATAGGGAAAAAAGAAGAGAACAGAATAGAGCAGGAGACCGTCCCTCCCCTTTCCCTCTAGATCATTAATACCTGCTCCGAGATACTTTCGTTTAGAAAGCGGCGTCGTTCTGTGTCCATTGGATTCGTCGATTCGTCGATTCGCCAATTCCACGAGATCTATCGCACTCGATTGTAGCGCAAGTTTCTCTCTCCTCTTTTCATTTTTCATCCACTTCTTCTTCTTCTTCTTCTTCTTCTTCTTCGCCACCCCCTTGACGCGCTCGCGATAACGTTAATGCTCTTTTTTCTCTCTTTCTCTCTCCTCCTCTCTCCCCGTTCTACCGTGAAAATTCATCATTTCGCGTTACTCCTCCTCCTCCTCCTCCTCCTCCTCCTCTTTTTCTGTATCGTTCCTCGCGCGTTATCGGCCAACGTCATCCTCCCCTATCGTTTTTGCGCGATTTTACGAAAGGGGGAGGACGGCGATAAAAAGCGGAGAGAGGAATCTCGGGGAGTGCGCGAGAGAGGTGTCTCTTCGTCCGAGAGACGCGCGCGCGCGGTACGGGGAGGAAATTATTCGTAAAATGTTAAGAGGAGAAAAAAAACATTGCAGGAGTGGAAGATGCAGCTGCTACCTCAGGGTTGGATCAGGCAACAGGCGGTGAGGAAGAGAGGAACAAGATGGAAACGCTGCGAGATTTCATCGAGAAAATAGTGGAAGGGTTGATAGGGAGCGTGGACGACTCGCCCATCGATCGGATCTACGATCATCCAGAATGTAAGTAGATCATCGGACACGTCGCGTCCGCGTCGTGGATCGTAAAAACTTTCTTGAAGATCGAGCGCTCGTTCCTCGAGATTTATCCGGTGCTGCCATCTGTCGAAAGCCGATCGATGGATCGGCTCGAGGATCGACGATCGACGATCGACGATCCATGCGATTGATGACGCGAACGTGCGCGGAGCAATGCCATCGTTCCCCATGAAACCCCCATGTATATACGTATATAATCGTACACGTTTTCCCAAGGTCTCTGGATGAAAGACTAACCGATTAACAGATAAATTAACAGATGACAGGTTTTTGGTGAAATACAATGTTCCCTTGGCTGGTGTTTTGGTGCGCTTAGCGGTTTGCTTGCAACTCACTCTAACCAGTAAGTACACACACTCGCTCTTGAAGATCGATCGATCTTTAATTTCGGTGCATGCTACTGTGCGATTGATCGCGTTGACGAGATGACGAGATGACGAGCGCGCGCGCGCATGTATGTGAGAGAGAGAGAGAGAAAGAGAGATGTAAAAAGCGTAGGCGAAAGAGGGAGGAAAAGGAGGATGGAGAGGACGACGAGGAACTTGAAGAAGTTGATGAAACCGGGAGAGACTCGAGGTTTTTCGCTATCTTCTTCTCGAGCACGCGCTTCGGCGCGAGCGGATGCTTCCGCTCGCAGACTGCGAATTATCTTTCAACGTCCTCGCGAGAACCTGACGTCGCGTCATTATATAAGTGACACAGAAATCTTCATAATTGTTCCTCGTCTATTCGTTTCGTTGATTCTCCGTAAGAATTTCGCTCGTCCCAGAATTTTCTCACGGTAACCGCAACGGTCCCGTTGTACGTCGCTGCTTCACTCTGCATACTCGCAACGCACGCTGTACATACGGATCATCCACCACCACCACCACCACCACCACCACTACTACGACAACGACGTTTCTATCGAATATACGCGTGTGCGTTCGCCGGAGAAGAATCTTCGTTTCTTTTTTTTTTCCTTCTTTCGCGCGTCTGCGTACACGCGAGCGAATATAATGGTATTGAATCTTCCGTGGATGCGGATGTGGATGCCAATGCGATTGCTATCACTGGAAATTGACCCACATTCTCAGGGTCATTCAGCTTTCTTATCTTCGCGTTCGCGGGAATCCGCTTGCATGCGTGTCTTTCTCTTTTTCTTTCGTTGAATTTTAGGCTGCGAGAGAGAGAGAGGGAGGGAGAGGGAGAGTCGAAGAAAGGATCGAAGAAAAAAATTAAAAAAGAATGAAGCGTCGTTAGTCCGTTCGCGTCGGTTTTCCCGGTTATTTCGAGGATTTGTGAAAATGTCGCTTCTTCTCCCTCCCCGGAGGAAAGGAAGCCACGCGCACGTGTGCGATGTCGCTTGTCGGAATCGGAAACAGAATCAGAATCAGTCGGCGTTTCTCGTATGTCGAAGCTGCCTCGCGCGCGTCAGTTTCGGCCGGTGTCACCGCGCGCGATTGCGTCGCGGCAAATTCGTCGTCGGTTCTCCAAAATGTCGAAGAAAATTCACTCGCAGCGAGATTCGATTCGTCCCCTTGCGTAGCTTCGATTTTCCAAGACAAATTCTCTTCTCCACCGTACGTACGTGCGTGATTGCTTGCGCGCGCGCGAGCGAGCGAGCTCCTCGAGAGCAAAGGAGGCTGCGAGTTATGGGTGAAAATCAGTGAAGTTTTTGGAATTGTATCGAGATAATCGGAGTTTTCGAAAAATTTCATCCGTCGATCGGTTGTCCGAACTTTTCTTCGCCTACTTCTTTTTATTCAGCGCGGTCCACCACCGCGAGGACGAAGATCATCGATCGTCGATCGCGCCGTCGCTATTGTCGGCGTTTGCCGCCGGTTTTCGCGGCGACAACTTGGAAACTTTGGAAAAATTTCTATTTTTCGCACGCCATTTTTAAGCTTCGCTCTCTGAAAGATCAACGCGCTCCGGTCCCACACTTTGGTGGTCCGCAAGCACGACGACACGAGCGCGCGCGATCGTAATACAAAATTGATCTTCCGAAGTTCGAAGAAACTCGCTCGCTCGAGTGTGCGAGAGGAGAGGAAGGAGCACGGAAGTTGCACGGATGTATTTAGTCAGGAAAGCCGCTAATTGTCTCTTTAATTGCGAACTCTATGTATAGAGACGAGAGATATCGCGCGGCGGGGCAACTGGTGAAAAGACTCGAAACTTCTCACGATCGTACGAGATTAGCGGGCAACCTTGGAATTTTTATAAAATTCCACAAGTATAGCAGCACGCACGGTCTTCTCTTGAATATTTCATCGATCGATTGCTCAATCAGCGACGGATGGAAATAAATTCATAATATACACGCAAACGTGCGCGCGCGCGCGCGCGCGTGTGTCTACGAATTAAATCGCGCGTATCGTCCGTCTCACGAGTGAGAAGGAGTCTCTCCTTGCTGGCAAACGCGCGTTCAAGAGTAAAATTGGCCAAAAAGGAGAGAAGGAGTCTCTCCTTGCCGGCAACGCGCGTGCAAGCGTAAAATTGGTCAAAAAAGTGAGAAGGAGCCTCTCCTTTTTGGCAAACGCGCGTGCAAGCGTAAAACTGGCGAAAAAAGTGAGGAGTCTCTCCCTGCTAACAAACGCGCGTTTAAGGGTAAAATTGGCCAAAAAGGGGAGAAGGAGCCTCTCCTTTTTCTTGACAAACGCGCGTGCAAGCGTAAAACTTGCCAAAAACGAGCAACGGTGGACAGTGGCGCGCATTCTTTGTGTGGTAGTCGTCGCGTGTCTCTCCGCGCGAGTATCGTACGCAAAATCCGACCACTCTTCTCATTCATTCCTTCCTCTTGTGCGCGAGCTTGTCGACGACGTCAGAGAACTCGCGTAACTTTAAAGTGACCTCTCGGCAGCTGAATAAATTTTGCGCCAGTGAAATCTTCGTTACTTCGTTACGTAGGCCGCGTCGTAGCGGCAAACATCATCCACCAGTCGATCGATGAAGCGAATTTTCATGCTCGGTCGAAACCTTCTCGAGCATCCCTGCTGCCTCCTCTCCTGCTGTTTTTTCCTCTCCTCTCCTCTCGTTTCGCATAATTCGCGGGCTCCAAAGTTCGGTTTGTCTGAAATATTTAAATCGACGTTCAAAGATTTACCGAGCCACTCCGGGGAAACATAAACACTCGAATAATAATTTGCCTCGTTAAACATGCCTCTGTGTGTGCGTGTGCCTATAAAACTTGTTGGTTTTTATAAATTGCTCTCGTGCGTGCGTTCGTGTGCGCGTGCGTGCGACTTTGTCCACGTGTATTCCCCGCGTTATTAACATAAATACGTAGATCGCATTGTGCGTGATTGATCGACTCTCCTCTAACGCTGTATTTGATTTTTCTAAAGTTACGTAATAACGTGTTCACACAGACACACGCGCAGTTATGAGTTTTTCCGAAGTCCATTATGGAGTACGAGTTTCGAAATGAATAATTTCAGTGAAAAAGTCCGCGAAGAAATGGGAGGGATGGAGAATAATTTTCGAGCGAATTTACGCGCGCGATAAAAAGATACGCGCGCAACGCGGTGGGAGGGAGGAAGGGAGGAGTTAATTATGTGACAAAGGACCTTCGAGCGGTGATTCTCCTCTTCTAAATGTCAAGTCACTCCGGGCCTATTTGCATTGATAATTTCTTTTATTTCTTAAGGCTTCGTCCTGATTCGCGATCAGAGCGTTTTCCTCTCCTCTTCCCCTTCGCGGACGTTTCTCTGGAAAATGACGAGCGACGAGGAAGGAGGACTTTTTCTGTAAACACATTATAAGTAATCGAATTGGAAAGTGAGTAGAGTCGCGTCGTGATAATTAAGTGGAGTGGTACAGTGCAATGTGAACGATTGATTAAATGCTGTTGCAACTGATAGAGGAAACGCTGACGCTGATTGGCGGCTTGATCGTCCTTTGCGTCGTCTACGTTTTCATCTCGAAAAAAGATGGTAACTTGCGCAGATTTTTAGAACTAATACGCTTTAAACGCTTTTTCGATTTCTGTCTCTCCCCGCCGGTGTCGTTCGACGATCGAACGGGATCGAAGGTCGTGCAACGCGTTCCTCTTTCCCTCTTCTCAGCGGCAAACGGGGAGGGAAATGGGAGAGTCTTGAAAGTTGTCTCTTCAAGGTGTAACCGGAGTGCCAAAGAGAAGAGGATAGAATTACACCGGATCTACTTGATCGCTTTATTCAAAGTTCATTTGCGTCGCAAAACTGAGCGGGGATACACGAACCGCGACCTTGAAACGGATGATTCTCCACAACTGAAAGAGGGAAACGGTAGGGCATGGCAGGGCAGGGCAGGGCAGGGAAGAGGAGGGAGGGGGCAATTCGAGAAATTGCCACGAGAAGGAGAAAAGAGTAAAACGTCTCGGATCTTGGTGAAATTGCGGTGACTCGGACGCTTTTACGCGAACGCGAGTCCTGTTCGATCCATTATCGAAAGAAAGTCTCTAGTCCAGTGCTAGTTTTCTTGCTGGTTTTAACGTACGCGCGAACGCGCTGCGTGCGTGTGTGCGTTACACGTATTTTTACACGCGACTCCTCTCACATCTTTGCTCGAAGCTGTTCAACGGTGGAGAGAGGAGAGGAGAGGAGAGGAGAAGACGTACAATTTACGCGAGGAGTAACACACACACACACGCGCGCGCGCGTATACGAGAGATCGATGCAATAATCGGATTATAGAGTACAGTAGAATCGCATTCGTGCCCGTATGTTTGTATAGGTGTGTCGTGTGTGTCGTGAGACCGCGGAGCGCGAAGAGACAGAAATTAAAATGAAAAGTAATTGTTTCAGACAAGCCTTGTACGGATTCGCCGTCGATGGCACACACAGCCTTGCGCGAGCTTGTCGAGAGAGCCGTCGAAGAGGCCCGGAAGTTACCGGTTCTCGGCATTGATAATACCGGAAGTCGCGAAGAAGGTCGACGAGACATCACCGAGCACAGTTACGAAGACCTTCTGGCAACCGCGATACTGAACAAGGTATCCCTCGTCGATGATTTTCCTTCTTTTCATCCGTCATCGAAAGTTTGTCGTGGTGACGCGAACAATCGAGTTGGTTCTTCAATGTCGCAGGTTATAGAGAAAATTCAGATCCAAAGGGACCAGCAGCAACGGCAGCAGCAGCAGCAGCAGCAGCAGCAGCAGCACCATCATCATCATCACCACCACCATCACCACCGCCAAGTGGATGACAATAGCAACGACCTGCTACAGCTGGAGCGGTACTCGAGGACGAGTGCGAAAGGTACGTCGAGCGAATTAATTAGAAATTTTCATCCATCGAAATGATCTGAAACCACAGGTGAAAGCGCGCTTGGGTGCCAGGATGCGAGAGTCGAAGGAGAAGAGGAGGATGAGAACGAGGATGAAGAGGAGGAGCAGGAGGAGGAAGAATGCAATGGTAGTCTAGAAGCATTGTCCCAAGACGATTACAGCGGTGATTGTAGCGCACCACGTATCGGAAGCTCGCGCAATCATCAAGAACCGTTGTCTCTCACGGTACTTAAGCCTTGTCTCTTTTATATTTATTCACGGAAAAGAAACTTCTTCGTACTGCTCGCTCGACGACGAGGTACGAGCGAGTGGCGAGGAAGCTTTCGATAACCTTTTCCGCCTTCCCCGCGTCTCTCCTCCCCAGGCCCTTCTCACTTATCGATCTTCTCTCTTTCTGTTCCTCGCTCTTCGTGAACTCGCGCGCGCGCGCGCCAGATCGAGGAGAGAATAGAAGAAATCACCACGACCACCTACGCCTCGGACGATGAATTTAAGGACAACGATGGCGCCTTGGTCCTCGGACACGCTCGATTGGTGCCGTTTCCCGAATATGGGATGGACATCGTCGATGGTGAGTCTACCAGCAGCAGCATCACCACCACCGCCAAGGCCAATGCGTTTCGCCGAATAATTTTTTCACGGGGAAACGCGAACCCCCATCGTCCATCCGCGAAGAAACGCGCATGAATTTGTAACGATCTCCTCTTTCGATGATTTCAGGGTCGCGCGAGATGGACGAGGAGGAGTCCGAGAGATCCTGGCAAAATCTCAACATAGTCATGAATCCTGTTGAATCGTGGGAAGCCAACTGGCTGTTCCAGAAGAAGAAGATCAAGTCCCAGGCAGAGCCGGTCTCGATGCTGGTGCCAAATTCTAGCGCGGACTTCAAGGCTCTGATAGGCGACAAGGACGCCGAGGACACCTCCGATCTCTCCGAGTGCTCGTCGACTCAGGCCGATGAAGAAATCGAGCAAGAACTCATCGAGGCGATTAACAACGTCGTTCCGAGGTCACCGGTGGTGATTGCCTGCGCAGAGATTTGTGACGGAGAGAAAGAAAAGCGCGAGTTTGCCAGCACCGATGGAGCGAAAAGCAATCCGGACGACGAAGGATTTCTGGAAAAGTACGTCGGCACTGACGAGCGCGACGAAGAATCGAGAGAAAGCGGCGGATATCGGGGCAGGTCGAGCAACGCCGAAATGGAATTTCAAAGGAGCAAGACGGATCCTCTCGAGGGTCGCGACGTTGACCTCTCGAACTTGCTGGAAACGAGCATCCGCGCGGATGACGGGACGTCGAGTCGCGGCGAGACTCGGGCGATAACCTTGAGACGTCGAGAGGAAGAGGAGGACGCGAAAGGAGAGAACGGGGAAGCGAAGGAGGAAGGGAAGGGTAGCGAGTCGAGGGAGGATCGACCGGAGAGTCCGAAAGTGCAGGAGGAGCATACAAATTTGCCAAAAACTCCCTCGAGTACTCCGAGGACTTCGATCTCGACGTTGGAGGATGTCGCTCGCGAGAAACCGTCGGAAAATCCGAATGGTCGTGAGAGGGAGCAAATTCTAGACTCTCTAGAATCCGCGAAAAGAAAGTTGATCGGTGAAGAATTCTCCGCGGTGAAGGAGAGTGAGTATATTTTTTATAGTTGAGAATTTTCCTCGACTGGTCGATTATCGATGTGTACGCGCGTTTACCGTTGCAGGCGAGGAAGAAGCGCAACAGGAAAGCGAGTACACGGAACATTACGAGCTCGCTACGAGAAGGCACGTGGATAGCTTGAAACGCGGTGGTCGATCGATCGAGAAGGAAGACGATGTTGAAGAGAGCGTCTCGCCTACCGCTGATCATGATTCGGAGAGTTTGACAGATTTCAGGTAATCTTTAGGGTACAGAACGGAACGCGAACGCGACGATCGCAGTTGCGTAGAATAAATTGATTTTTTAACTTCTCTCTCTTTCTCACTTCGTTCTATTAAACTATATCTGTTATTATTTATCGTTTCATTGTATTCAGTAAAAGCCGTGAAGCAAAAGCTACGGTCTTCTCTCCGGAGGAGAGAAATGAAAAATTTCAATTAGCGACTCCACCGAGACCAGGTAATTGATTTTACGATTTAAATTGCATCGATACAAAATTCATATATGAATGTATGTGTGTGTATTCGTGTGTATATACAGGTACGATAGCTGAACGCGAGCACAAAAAATGGGAAAATGCACCTCCAATACCCAATAATCCATACAGCCAAGAAAATATCCAAAAGAGACTGTGGGAAAAACAATATGTTAAGAAACCTTCGGATATTTCAGGGTACTCTCTCTCTCTCTCTCTCTCTCTCTATCTATCTGTCTATCTCTGTTTCTCACTCTTTATCTCTCCCTTCGACTCTTTCTCTATTATATACGCATCCATTTTTTTATCGCATCATGTTTTAGTATTTTGCTATTTTATATGCTACTTTTTTGAAATTCCAATTTTATTATTAATACTATTTTCAGAATTAATGCGGAATCGACAACTGATAATGAAAATGATTCTAAGGTGGTTCTAGTCGCTAAGCAATCAGATATAAATAGGTAATAGAATGAAATAAAATTTATTGAATTAAATAAAAAAAAAAAAAAAAAGGGAAAAAACAAGAAAATAATAATGGTAAATATTTTTTAGATTTAGCAGGGATTATTATATAAATAATTCAAAAACTTCGAGCGGTGATAGTAGCAAAAAATCAACTTTGATTTTCAATCGACCTAATATCGACCATTTGGAAGAGCCTGATCCTGAAAAACAGGTGAGTTATTTTGAACATCGGCTGAACAATTTTGAAGAAGGTACCATACGCCAGTCTATTCGCAGCAGGAGAAATCCTCAAATTAGCTCACATTTTGCAACCAATTTTTTATTGAATTTTCCATGTAATCATAATTGGAGCAAAAATATTGACGAAGATATGGTAGAGGAAGCACAGAATGATTCTGGTATCTACTCCATGAATTCTTCAGAGTTGCTCTCGGACGAAAATGAAATTTGCATTCGAAGACACTTTGACCAAAATTTTAATCCGAATCAAGATTCCGACAGTTGTCGTAATACCTGTGAAAAATTGTCTTATAGTTATGGCAACGATAGCATTGAAAGAGATCAAATACTCGATTCTAATGGCAAAAGATATTTCAATATCGGAAAATATTATACCTTTGGTGGTATAAAATCTTCGAGATCGAAAAATAGACGAAAGATAGAAGAGAATCGTTTGAAGAGTGACTTCGATCAAGATCAGGTTTCTCTGTACAAATATCAAACATTCGGTGGAATAAAAAGTATGAATAAAATTGAGTTGAGTTCCTTCCTAGACAAGCACGCGTGCACGTATTATTTACGGGATGAATCAGAGATGAGAAAAGATAAGGATCGTAGGAAAAAATTAAAAATTAAAAATAGAAAATTATACAATAAAAGAACGAATAACGACGAATGCGACAGAAGTATGAGAGTGATATCCGATGAGAGACTGAAGCCTCCAAAAGTGCCGGAGATTTTCCAGCGACATTTTTTCAACTTATTGGAGCTTCGTGATAGCGATGATAAATAAATTGTATCTGACGAGCGAGACTTCTTATAGGAGAGATTAGATTTTTAAACAAAATCATATTAGAGAGAAGATAATTTATTAGAAATAAAGGCACTTTTGGTCGAAAGATCTTGTAGGTAATTTTTCATGAGTAGGGAAGAGAGTAGGAAAAGGGGTAAAAGGTTTGATTTTAGGATCTGCTCAAGTATAAAAGTAATAAAATTTCTCTTTTGTATTTGCATAAATTGTATATATATATATATATATGTATACACACATCACACGACACTGCATGACATCCTTGGCTAAATAAAACATTTTTCGGTAAGTACTGAAGTAGATGTTCGTGACAGGGTTTTCGGGTGTTACTCTAAAGGTCATTAACTATTAATTCCAAGGTTTTTTTTTTCTACCACCTTTGGGAAGCAAGAAGACTTGCCGAATTCTCTACCTGCAGCGAGCAGCAACTAACACAGTAACACACCATGAAACGTGCTTCGATGCTTATATCCCTTTTCATTTTCACTTTTATATTTTCTCAGGACCATTATTTCTCAGTGGTTTGTTACTCTGACAGCATTTTCCCTGACTCTTCTTGCGTCATTAACCATAATGGATTGATTTCAGAGATTGTCGATCGGAATGTGACGAGTGCTCTTAGAAATGATCTTGTTCCTCGCTTGTTCCAGGAAGATGTAAGAAAGTGCGATTCAGAAAAACTGGATTGGCAGAAGAACAATTCTTCTCCGGAAGCCGAGTCTTACTACAAATTACTGCCAAACAGGACTGAGAGAGTCGATGAGTTTTACGAGAACGAGAGAAAGAACAGTAAGAACGAAATAAACGCAAAGTTAAACAATCAAGACGACGTTCTAGAAACGAGTAAATCGGAGAGTCAAAAGATTCGCCGAATCGACCTTAAGGCCTATGGCTTTGAGAATGAATTTAGCACGAGCTCGAACAAAAGTATAATTGCGCCGCAGAGAGTGGTGAATAAGTTGGACTTGAAATCTTTCGGATACGACAGCGGAGTCAGGCGTGCACAGTCGACGAATCAAATAGATCGAATTCGCAAGTACGCGCAGGGCAATGGCCAAGAGGATAAGTCAAATTTGAGATTCTCCAACGAAAGGATTACCAGAGAGAGAAATCTTGCTCAAAGTACGGAAACTTTGAACAGATTGGAGGAGAATGCCGCGAGGGATTTTGGAACGATGTCGTCGGCAATGTCAGTGCCAAATATCTCGCAGAGTAGCTGCTATCAATTTGGCAAAATGACACTGAACGATAAGAGCAGCTGTCACGACTTGAACGAGCTCTCCATGCCCTCCGTTCGTAGATTGGCGGAAGTCTTCGATAAATCACTCGAGTACGCATCGCTACCACCCGTCTCCAAGGTGAGAAAAACTATTGCTCTCCTTGCGACTTCCCCTTCCCTCAAGTAAATTCGTCGAGTAATAAGTCAATGTCGGTTAATAATCGATCGATCAACCCCCGTTTGCATTCTGCAGGAATCGAAGTCAACTACTGCCAAGGAGAGGCCGTCCACCCCGGAAATTCTCATAGTCGAGCCGCCAAAACAAATGCACAGCTTGACGGCGAGATCCCTGTCGAAACAATTTCGCGAGGGACTGCGTCAAATTCCTAGCAAAGTGGCTCCGGTTCAACCACAGAATCATTCGTTCGATGAGAAACTCTCCCGGGACAAGCAGCCTGAAGAGTACCGAGCGATCGTACCTGGAAAACTGAAGTCGAACATCAATTTTTGGGAGAAAATGCAGAAGAGGAGCTAATGGCTAATTATTTTATCGATTAGAGCGAATTGTGTTAATTCTGTTTTGAGTTTGGTGCCAAAGTAAATTATGTTATTATTGTGCCAAATAACATTGTCATTAGTCAAAGATTTGGTTATTTAATATGTATAATGTTTATATGATGGTTCGGTATTCACTGAACGATATCGTGTTGACTATATATAATATTTATTCGTATTAAAAATACGTGCGTATGTATGTATATATGTGTGCGTGTGTGCGCGCGCGCGCGCGCGCGTGTGTGTGTGTATACATATAATCACATATATACACGCACAAGTGTAAGATATAGTATTTTTAGAGTATGTCACCCATGATTTAACGATAAAAGATTTATCACTAATATTTCACTATAGAAAGAGAAAGGTATATGGTTATTTGTAATTAAAACACATACAACTTACACTTTTCTAGAGTTTTTATTGAAAAATATTAAATTGTTTTGTATGATATATTCCTGTAACGATAATCATGACGCATGTGAAAATTACATTGATGTATCGTACAATGATTAATAAAAGATCGTTCTAGTTTTGTGAAATGGTATATGTTCTAATCTTTCAGCATATTTACGGCGAAAATTCCATAAATAGTAATCTACTATAATCGAATTCCAAAGTTTTAGATCAGCATCTACGTTTGATGACACTAATGCTTTAATCTCATCCAAAATTCTCTCGACTGCCTCTATTGAGCATCCTCGAATCTCTACTTCCTCTTCACTTCCGGATGGTAGCACTTGATCTTTAAATTTACAGTATTGATACGTATAAAGTTAATCCTCCCCTCAACTAATTTTTTATTAAAACTTACCATTTTTCAATTTGTATATTAATAGATTGCTATATCTCAGGACACCAAAAAAGTACAACACCTGCGGTACTCGATAATCGGCAAACATCGTAACAGTCTCTATATCTGTGAATTCACCAATTCCCTTTCCGTTAAAGCATGACCAGATATCTCCTATCAGAATTTGAGCCCTTTTATAGAAACTAACTTTTTTCCCCTTATAATCCGCTTCATCTTTATAAGAATCAAATTTTTCAACTACGAGTTTCAATAATGTCTTGGCAGAACGATTGCAAGATTTGACAAGGCACGCGAATGATCCTGCAAATTAAAACGATTAATTTTGATTAGGCAAAATCATTGGAATTCATCTTTTACATTATTTTAAATAAAGACCATTATAATTTTCTTTCAATATTCTACCAGCCTCGCGCAACTGTTGTATTCTTTCATCTATAAGCGGAATTTCCACATCATCATCATCACCTATGGTCATGGTTTTGAATTCGTCTCTGCTTATGTTACAGTAATATGAAGGGTCTACTATATTATTTTTCAACTGAACAAACATAAAAATCGAAGATCAGCTTTTTTGACACAAAAAAATTACTCAATAACCTAATAATACACTCAAATCAATTTTCGCCTAAATTATCAAATTTAAAAATGACCATGACTTGCGAATCTAATAAATTTAACATAATAAATTTGAGAAGACCTCCGTGAGTATTTCTATTCTCAAAGTGTAATTAGTAAATGAAAGGTGTTGCTCTTTTAGAACCATGAACAAAATTATTGAATTTATACCAAAACCAAATGGTGCAGTACCAAATTTTGGTTTACCCAAATGGAAATTAATGCCTTTGGAATCAAAAATTCCCATGGTAAAAGGACCGGAGGGTGCTTATATTTTCAGTCGACAGAAATTAGGAAAAAAGTTATGGCTTTCTTCCAGAGATGGAGAATTTAATTTATGGGATCCAAATTGTTACGAAATTAAATTTGATTATGATCCACTGCACGATGAAAATTTAAAAGATTTTTTTTCACAGCCGAAAAACATTAAACGTTTAATTAAATCTGGCTTAGTTACTGAAAATTTAGATGCCAAATGTTCTCTCAAAAATTATAATAATTACAGAAAGTTCTTGAGAAAATTGTATTGTGATAGAATAAAAAAAAGATTAAAGGAAAGATTGTATTTATTCAATGAAGAAAGAATTTTAAAATATACCGATGAACTAGCTCAAAAAGAAATAAAAATGTATTACAATCACTATTGTTTATCTATCTGTAACTGAATATTGATCTCAATTGTTATTTATTTATTATTATTATTCTTTATAAATCATAGGCTAAAACAAAGAGAAAAATTAGAGGAGATTCATAAAAAAAGTATAAGGAGAGAAAAACAAAAATTAGAGGAGAAATTAAAAGAAGATATCGAGAAAAAAAATAAGTTACGCGAGAAACTGAAACTTTTGAAAGAGCTTGAAATTCAGGATATAAAACGAAGAAAGGAAAAGAGACTCTTACATTCAAAACATATTAAAGAAAAACTTCAAACCGCGGAAAATCATAAAAGGCAAATGATCATAAAGACATTAGTGATTTGGAAGAAAAAAGAACAAAGAAGATTAAAGATGATCAAGATAAGAACTCGGGAAGAGGAAGAGAAAAGAAAAGCAGCTATCGATGAAAAGTAATTCTTTTGAAATAGTTAAATCATACAAGCATTACATAATGACTTTAATTTTTTCAATAATGCTATTCACATATTTCAGATGGAAAAAAAGAGAAGAATTTCAAAAGCAACAAATTAGGAAAGATGAATTTTTATTAAATTGTATTAATGAAAGAAAAAGAGAATTTCTGGAAAAATATAATATGAAAGTGCAAGCAGAGCGCGCAAGAATGAAACGTATTACACATACAATAATAAACTTATATATATAGTAGAATAAAAATTTATATTTACTAGTATGAATAAAAACATAATAATTTTTCAGAGGTTCTTCAACATGCTAAAAAAGCATTGAAATGTTATTACGCTAGAAGATTAGCAGAAAATAAAGACATTATTTGTTGTAGCAAATATTTGTATAATGAGAAGGTTATTGTGCTTAATTTAATGTTTATTTATATTCTAACACAATTATATTTTTTTTAAATTATAAAAAAATGTAAATATATTTCAGATGAAATTCAATGAATTACAAAATCTTTCTTGCTCGATTACACCTTATCCAACGTACTCACGAGTAAGTTCAGTGAAATTATTTTTTAATTAAAAATAGCAAGATTAAGAAAATAAATGTTTTCTTCATAGGGTTATGGAAATAAATTGAAAGATTTAATAACTGCAATGTCAAAAATGAAAGAAGAAGAAATTATGGAATTGAAAAAGATGAAAGATTTAGATAAAATAAATGAGATTCCTAGTTATACGGATGTAATGAAAGAAATAGAAAAATTGGATAAACCTGGGAGAATGAGTAGATCTGATCGTATGGGTAAAGATGGAAAGAGGTGGAAGAAAGGGAAGGGTAAATATAAGAGAAAAGGATCTTCTAAGGATTTGGGTTTTGAAGAATCAGTTTTGAAAACTGATAGGAAATCTGAAGCTCAACTTGAATTAGAAACTGTAACTGAACGAGAAAATTTAATATCACAATCAAACTTAGAAACAGAATCAAAACTGAAATCATTACAACTTCAACGTAAATGTAGATGTGCATTGATTAAGGCAGCACAAAAAAAATGAATTGGAAAAATAAAACTAAATAAAAAATTTAAATAAATATCCTGGAAAAAAATTGTTTCTTACACATTGATATTGTACAATGGCTGCGCAAAGAGCATTATACCCAGTATATCCATGAAATTTCCACTCTTTAGAATCCTTATCAGACCAAAAGGAAAAGTTCAATGTACTGATAAAAAAAATCCAATCAACTGCTAGAGGATGGTCCTTGGATGGATGTAATGGATTACTTGCATAGCTTACCGCTGGTACTTCATCATTTGCCAAAGATTGTAAAATCTATACAAAAATATATTCGTCTTTATTATTTTTTTCAGTAACAAATTGATGTAATAATCTTGTTAATTTATTTTCAATAATCATCTTATAATGTTTAATAAAAATAAAAAAAAAGGAAAGAGATGGTTAATAATATATTTATTGTTAATTTCACATACCTTAAAGGCAAGATTTTTAACACATTTATCATTTATCATTACGTGTTTTGCATGTGTAGCAATATATTTCGCAGACTCCTTTGGTAATAAAGCCATTTTTCACGATAATTTGAGAGCTATCTGTACAATTGTACTGTTAGAATTGGAATTACAATTATAAAATTACAATTGACAGTTATACTGTGTTCTTATTGTCATCAAATAAACATCATCGTGCCGCTGTTATTATCATTCCATTATCATTATACTACTTCCCAGCCGCCATTTTTTAATCACGTGGTTCAAAAAACTTTTTAATTGGTCGTCGTTCGCTGTTAAGGCAACGGGATGTAAACAAAAATGGCAATAAATGTCAAAATTTCTATAAACATCAGACGCTTTATCCAATAAATATGTTAGCAGAATTACTTTTATTTTCCCGAAACAACCAAAAAATATGTCAAAATTTTGTCCTTCGTATATAATGGTGAGTTAAGTATAATAAAACTATAATATTTTATGTCAGTATTTAGAACATTTGTTGTTAATTGTAAAAGCACATGGACAAATGTATTGATTAATCGAGGGGAAACATTTAAAAAGGAGAAGACTTATGTAAAAAAGCTTACCTCGATAGAAATTCATGTGAAGGACAAGTGAAGTTTTTGTCCTTTTCTTTTAATTATTTTCTATGACTGGTTTGAATGAAAAAATTGATATTTAACTATTGCACAGAATCATAAAGTGTCATGTCACTTTATTCAATCAGTTGTATAACATTTAATAATACATAACTTAACTGATAAACGTATTCTGTTCTTAGATTTTTACATGAGGACATAAGTTTCTTATTGTACGATACACTTGATTATAGATAATTTCTAATTTTATTATCATAGGCAACTAATTTCTGTTAATTAAGATTCGAAACTTCAACCCTTTCATTTGTAATTTACATTCGTAACACAAGCTTAAATATTTGTTAAACTTGTTCTTATTTACATATAAATATTTAACATTGTTAGCTTTATTTGTCATGCTCTAAAATATATTTTGAAAGAGGTTATTAGATAATATATAAAAAGAGTAATTAATCTTGACCAATTTTTTATAGTTTGTAATTAAAATAAATATTTTTATATGCTAAGGGATTTTTTTTTTTGGATTTATTTAATATTTAATATTATAGTTAATTTGACAATTTTTTTCCGAGAAACTTTATACTTCATGTAATATGATTACTTTGAATTACGATGTAATTTACAAAATGTGAATAATATTACATACATGTTTCGAATCCTAGTGTGTGAAGAGTCAAACGGTGATGCGCTTTGCCGCATTCATTCATACAAGTAACATATGTACATAATAACCCCTCAACATAAGATGAACAGATTAAGGCTCCAGCAGGCTAGGCTACATTCTACAATGTACAATGCATTATGTACTTTGTTAGTTTTTGTTTTCTTTGCATAAAATGTCTGGCTGTGTAATGTGTGGCAATAGCACCAAAGGATTTTCTCTATTTGACTCAAATACTTTATAGATTATAATTAACACAGAAATTAAATTGCAATGATTAACATTTATTTTATTCTGTATTATTTAACTTTGCAACATATTTACTATAATAGATGTACTTATAAAACAATACTCCTTAACAAAAGTGTATAAATTCATATGTTATGAACTATAAAGTTAGATAAAAATAGTAGGCGCAAGGCCTACTAATATTTACTTTTATTATTTTAATACTTGAATAGTGGTAGCATGAACACCTAATGCTGTTCAGTGCTCAATGAAAAATCAGATATTTTGTAGTTTTGTATTTTATTTGATATTATCGTTTGTGATATTTCTAATATTTCCTGTGGCCCCAGCATGCTACACATAATTGTAGCATGACTAATTATTTATCCAATGTTTTGAATGTATGAGAGAAAGTCGAGACACTGTGCAGATTATGGTATTGTGATTTAAAGGACAATGAATTCTATTGTGCACGCTAATCAGTTCAAAGCATTAAGAGCTTTCACTATAAAATCTCTGTTTCATTAATGAGAGAAATTTGATAAGTTGGTTCTTGTATTAACAAATTTCTCCTTCTAAAAAAAGATACTTGATATTACTCTGACGTTGCATAATGAAATTTTGAATTTAATTAATTAAAACGAGTTTATCAAACACGCATTATTTTTATATTTCTCTGTTTGCCAGTGCTCGCCTCTACCATTGATTTATTAAAAGAAATTAATTTGACACGATATCTTTTGTCGATCTCTTTACAAATGTGTATTCTAAAAACTGCAAACACACTGACAATTATAGACAATAAAAACGTGAGGTCTTTTGCACCGAGGTTTTCTGCCGACACTTTAATGAAAGCGCGGAACAGAGCGCGTTGAATTAATATATTATAGGCATTTAAAAAATTGTAATAATTTTGAATCTGTACAAGAGTGTATCAAAGAATTTCTTACAAAATCTGGACTTTATATTTTGAACCAGTTTGTTAACAATAATGATTGCGAGCTTACTTTTATTGCTTTCCCTTTCTCAGCAATATAGTCATATAGTGGTATGCATGAGTCTCAGTCAAATACTTTTAACAGAATATAGTTTAACACTGTTATCTTTGCTCCCATGCACATCACACTTCCAGACGTCATCCTTATAGTAACAATGCGCTTTTTAATTATTTCTCTTAGTATTATATAAAAAAATTTAGTTCTATTGACTTTTAAGCTCTTTACCAATACTGTACGATACAATTTTATTCCAGTCAATTTTCGTTCTCATAACAGGTAATTGCCTTCGTAAGGCTTTAAAAGTTGTGTCAGACATTGTTTGATAGTTTTCTGAAATTGCTGTTTGGTATTCATTTTCCGAATCTCTAACCAACCGAATAAGCTCCTTGGCAGTCTGTTTTTCATTTGTTATTGGTAAACTCTCCTTTACTTCTTTACTACTGACCAATTGTACATTTCCATCCTCATAGTAATGAACTTGCACTTTAAGACTACCTTTTAATTCTGCACTTCCAGAACTTGTACTAAAACTTACAGTCCATACAGAACGCCAACGTCCATTCCAGAAATTTTTAGGTTGAAATTGATGGTCTTCTATACAAGCAGTTAGCGTTATGTTCCCTTCAAATATTGAAAATCATTTAATGAAGCATACTTCTTACCGAATAATATAAACAAATAATATAGTACACGAGTATTAAATAAAACTTAAGTACCTCCTTGATTTTTTCCAAATACCGAACATGTGCCGTGTCTGTAGTGATTCTGAGTGTACGTGGTAATTTCATCTTGTAACACAGATCTCCATGGTTCGGCTTCTGAATCTAGTTCGTACGATTCATAATCCTGTGCTTCTTTTCTAAGGTGGTCATACTTGAAACTCTGTTTACTGCGTGGATCGTAAAACCTTGATCCTCCTAAATCATTGTACTCCGTTATGAGTGCAGGATATTCGCTTCCTTCTACCTAAATACAGCAGAAATTACATCATTACAATACATAGGAACACATAGATTTCTCCATCAGAACGACGAAATATGAAAAGTGTCTTGAAAGTGAAACGAAGAGATGCAGAAAAAGGGAGGGACAAGAGAACACTGGTAGAAACGTGAGATCTACACAAGTGTAAAACCAAGTGACTAGACTCAAGAACGAGGAAAGCTCGTCGTGAAGGAATGGGAAGAATTTCCCAATTAAAATTTCGAGTATAAGTTGTTACGCCAATAAGGTCATCGCGAAGCAGAACGAATGGATGGAAACGTTGAAAAATCTTCGTGGTACAAGCGAGAGTATTTTATTGAGAAAACGATAGAAATAGGTGTTGTACCTTAACAGGCGTGAGCTGATCTTTGTTGTATTGAGCAAATGCCCCCGATGCCCCTTCTTTCAACAGGTTGTCGTTGTTCAATAGGACCCTTACATCGTTAAAAACTTCGTTAAACTCGCCTGGCGGTGAGTGCAATATAAAATCGGAAACTATTCGCACTTTTTCCTGGTCAGGGACCCAGTCATCTCCGTACTCCGCCATCTTAACTTTTCACTGGCACGCACACTCCGCCGATATCAAAGCAAGGTTCGTACAGTGCAGGTTGTTCTTCTCTCGTGTTACGTTGCCCCACATATCGCTTTATACGTACACGTACATTCCACATGCATACAAACGCACACACGGACAATATTCAATTACTCATCGCTCGAAAAATTCGAGAGATTTTATCACATAATTGAAAAAATGTTGCATTTCCTTTTCTTCTTATGAGACCCCTGCTAGCTGATATCGCTACTTCATGATTTTCGTAGAAATCATCGATAAATCTCATCTTTTCTCTTCTCCACCTTCCTCCTTCTCCTCGCCTACTCTCTTCGGCCGAATCACCAATTTTTTTCGCTGAATTATAAATCTCTACGTTCAAAAGCGTATTAACGAGACTGAATATTCTCTACAAGATCGAATTGCAGAAACCTCGCAGAATGCGATTATTCATTTGCAGTCGGGGCGGGAGTGGTTCTATCATTCCGCGATACAACTCGCTCGTTTTATCGAGATATTTTTATCCAAAATTTTCTCTGTGGAAATAGTTCTCGCGCGCGCGAGAGCGAGAGGAGAGAGGAGAGATTCCTATTTTCGCGGGATCCGCAGAGTGATTTAGCTGTGATTCAGAAGCTTCGGCGTTATCGACCGATTTTGGCGCGAATTCAAACTATAAATCTGTTCGGCGTATAGCTGATCATTGTTATTGTTGCAAATGGATCTAATCGAATCGATCATTATTGTTGTTGCAGTGTGAAAAATGATATTGCAAAAGTATGGCTAATGATCCTAACAGGGATATTGTACCGGTCAAAGAGGGCTTTTATACAATAGAAACTTCTCGCAGTAGCATAGGTCTGTAAGAAATCATTTGGAATGAATTGAACGAACGAATGATTCTCAAGATTCTCATTGATCATTTAGATGCTATTCGTTTAGATCCTAGAGAACGTCATTCGGTATGTAAACTAGATCGATACGAGCTGGAAGATAAATATTTGACACTGCTAAACGAAGCGCTGAATTTAAAAAAACTTTACAACACTCAAGAGGATAAAATTAAGAAATTATCGGCAAAATTGATAAGGCTCTCTAATGGCAACAAATCTTCGTCCATCGTCTCAAATATTTTCGAAAGCGACAACAAATTGAGTTATTTGGAATCCGAAAATGCCAAGGTATGCACCAGCTTCGCCGTTTATTTGCCGATTTTCGCAGCATTTACGCGTGACAAAATTCTTCAGGACTTTTCGATTCAGGCCTGTTATCGATCTATTAAATTATAAAGTTAAAAAAAAAACGCGCATAAATGCTGCAACACGATGCATGCATGTACGTACGGTCTAATAAATAATTCTGTTCTTTCCCCAGTTAAAAGATAAAGTGACGGTATTGAAAAATCAATTGTTGAGTCATAAAATTGGAGTCTCGAGTGCTAGAAACCGTCGACCTTATTCGGGATTACCTCATGGAATAATGTATTATTATTTGCATTTATAATAGAGCACGCACACCAACACACGCTTAAGTTTCTAATGCTTCGTCTATCTTACCCCATTTTTCAGCTCTTATCAGAGTGAATGTGCTCGAATGAGAATTTCTTCTGGAAGATTGAGCGGCCAAAAAGGAGATGAAGGAGAACAACAAGATTATCTCATGCAAACTGAAGTAATGATCGATAAGTTTTCAACCGTGTAAGAATTTTTGTAAAAAATATTCCTTCCTTTTTTTTTCTTCGTGTTTTGCTTCTAGGAATTCAAAGGTGATAAGAAAGATGTATCGGAGAGAATCGAACAATTAGAGAAAGAACTGGCCTCTTATGTAATTGGAAATAAGCAAGAGAAGATCGCTGAAAATGTGGAGCATATCAAAGTGTGGAGACAAATCAAGCAGCTGAACGATAAATTGGCCTTAGCTGATGAAACAAATGAATCTTTGCACAAAGAAATAAGCGAACTGAAAAAAGTCATAGAGGAAGTTACAAAGTAATTCTTTATTTTTAACCAATTTGATTAATTTGATATGGTTAATCCTATATTTCTCTTTTTCTTTTTCTTTCGAATTTAGGAACAATCGGGAAATATCAACGGCTCTGACAACAGAAAGAAAACGATTGGCGGAGCTGGACGAGCATGTGCTAAAAGCAAAAGATTCCCATTTGATGCTTCGGGAGAAAGACGAGCAAATTCGAGATTTAATGAAAGAAATGAAAATCCTACAACAACACAACAACGAACTGATTAATTTAAGTTCCAGATATGGTCAAATAGAGCATGAGAATGTGGAATTGAAGAAGAAGATATCGGAACAGCTCCAGGATCAGCAGTCGTTGAAGACTGCATTCACCACTGAAAAAGCCACAATTGTAGCTTTGCAGAATGCCAATGAACAGTTATCTAATAAATTGCAGGAATTTCAGAAAAATATGGATTCCTTTAACGTGGAATTAAAGGTAGAGTTGGAATAAAGCACAGAGGGTAAAATGTGTATATTAAAATCTGATATCTTTACAGACATTGAAGAACGATGCATCCGTAGAAACTAATCCTAGTCAATTGATAATAAATGAAAATAATTCGGAAGTAACTGTCGATAAGACAAGATGTAAAAAATGCTGCGAGGTATTCGAGAAGGTCGTTCAATTAGAGAAATCGATGAATACGACTCGAGATTGTTGTTTGAATGTAGTGAGCGATTTCACGCAAACAGACAACGAACGATCTCATACAAAAATGAAAGATGAGGCTACTCATACCGAAGACTTTAACACTGAACCCGTAAGAGAAACGGTATCAATGGGTCATCTAGGACATGATTTTGATATTAGTTTAGGGAATCCTTTATCCAAGGAGAAAATGTTGAAATTGTTGGAAGATGTACAAATTAGCACATCGCAAAAATCTGCCAGAATGATTCAAATGGACGAAAACGATAGTTTGAGCATTGGCCAACAACAACCTCACAGGCAAGTCGTTATTCTTGAAAAATTGCTTTTTGGTGATTCACATTTTTGACAAATGAATGTTCTTCCAAAATAAAATAATTCTTTCAATTAAAATTTAATACTTCCATCTGTGCGTGTAATAAAAAGGAGGTCAATTTTTAGCGTCAATTAATCTTTAATCAATTAAGTAATTAATTATTTTGCATAGTTCCGTCGTATTTTTCATGTATTTTGTAAATGTGAACATTATATATTATTTTTAATATTGTTTTATTGTACTTTTTCATTAATATTATTAAAATAATAATAATAATAATTATCATTTAAAGAAAATGTGAGCAATGTTTTTTTTTCATATTTCCCTTCGCCTTTCCCTCCCTCCCTCCTTTCCTCCCTTTCTCATTCGTAAAAGTGAATTTGATACTGTTAGAATGGCGTTAGCGGTGATTTAATTAAGTTTAGTTTAAAATCAGTTCGCACATATCGAGAGATATTAAAAGAATATATGTGTTACATACAGCATTGTTTATATTATACCGAAGAATTGTGAGAATCAGGAAAACGATATTATTCTTCATCAGATACAGCAAATGCAAAGAATAAATCTATCTGATAAAGATATTAATCAGGAGACAGAAGAGAAACCTAGGAAAAGAATTAAAACGTCAAACGAAAGTTGTTCGTGCGACGAGGAAAAAAGCTGTTTGCCACTTAATAATGGCGAATGTGGATGTAGCAGTTGCAACGAGTTTTCCGAAAGAACGAATTGCTTCGATGATTCGAAAAGTCTTTTTACCAATATTTCTAGGATCCCATTGTTGATCAATGATGATCAGGGATTGCTGGAACTACACATAATTCATTTGAGACTTTCTGCTTCTGTTAGTATCTGAAATCATTTAATTTCCCAAATTAAGATGTGTAAAAATGGATAAAATAACATTTTGCTAGGCTACCGAGGCTTTGATGAAAGAAAACAATTTCTACGATTTAACCGTTTTTGTCAGCTGGTGTATGTGGGATCAAGAGGCAGTCAGTACCCCAATGCAGACATTTCCAAATTTTAACTTCAACACATCCTTCGTGTATAAAATTTCAGATCTGATTTTATTTTTCAATAAGATAACTTGCGACTGTTTAATTTTCCAAGTAAACGTTGTACAGAAAAATGGTATTACCCAGCCATTCGCTAGGGCAAGATTGTGCATCAAAGATATTCTGGATTATTCTCAGAATAAGTTGCATTACGTTGCACCCATAAGTAGTGTAATTGATAATTCATATGGAACGAATTTTGGTCAATTGTCCCTTTGGATTCGTTTGAGCTGTGAACTCGAAAAAGTCGAAGCTTTCAAAAAGTTACATGGAATTCCATCACAGCTTAAAAATGAAAATTTGGAGGAAAATTATAAAGACTTGAAAAATCATGAGAAACATGATACTGATAAAAGATTATTGTCCAAAAAGAAAATCATCAAGGAAGTGGCAGAAATAATGAGTAAACTGGGTACTTTAAAGGAGGAAGATGGTGGTAAGTATTTCTCATACTAAAATATCAACCTTTTATACCAGCGAAATTTACATTTTTCCGACAATCTCTGCGTGTATATCATTCCTGTCCATCGCACATATGATTTTTAGAAAAACCAGAAAAGTCTGCATATCAACTTAATTCCTTTGAGAAGAGCGAAGAAGTACCTCTCGAAGACAAGGAGAGATTCAAAAACACTGAAAAATCGTAATATAGAACTGATAGATTTAATTTAAAAAATCAAATTTCAAGGATAGAGTTCCTAATTTAATTAATTGAGAAATTCCTTAGAGATAATTACGCGAGCAACAATAAAAATAATGAAATTCCACGGACAAATATCAGAAAGAATCTTCAGGATGAAGAATCTCAGGCTGAAACTATCAGTATCAAGGAATTCAATAATATTCTCACAAATGCAAGGCTCCCCCAGAATTCGCAAGGATCGATCGAGGATTTGGGTGATATAATCTCGGATGAAAACTGGCAACAGTACAAGCGCAGGAGTCAAACAATTTACGATGATGGTTTTGCAATTAGTAAACTTATCAAACTTGAGAATCCCAGAATTATTAGAATCTCTTTGACAAAATCTAAATTATTACAGATACTAAGCAGTTCGCGTTCGAGGATGGCTTCGTCGAATCCGCAATTTTGGATAATGTAAATGAATTAATTTAAAAATTGATAAGAAATACACACTTTTGATTCTTTCTCATTTCTTGCTTAACGAATCTTCCTTCTCTCCTCCATATCCTTTCCTATTTAAGAATCTGGTTTTTCTTTCGTTTCTTAATAACGCGACAGACCATAGCCATCGTAATAGCAGATATAACGTTGTTTCCCAATACCTCTTTAATGAAGAACGAAGATGTAAAAATGATTTATATCGAGTACACCTTTCTCGGTTATCACGGGGAAGATATGGAAACCCAGTCACTGCCAAAACCTAAATCGACCAATGAAAAAATGATTTACAATTACAGAAAAGGTATCTGCTGCTGCACTTTTCTGTTTTTCTTATTTCATTTCTGGTTAACCGGTGATAATGTGCTTCGTTGGATGAGTTAAAGATTTCAATTTTACCCTTAGAGTTTGCCGTTGACAAAAAAACACATTTAACGGAAAGAAATACCTTGAAGGCAATGCTCGAAGGGAAAATCGAACCGTATATAACTTTTATATTAGTCAGTGAGCCATTGCCTGCGGAGACAGAATATAAGGAATGCGTTGAAATTGGGTAATTCTCGTTAGAGAGTTAACTTATAGGCCACTGAACCTTTCTTCCATTAACGAACAATACGACTTGCATTTTGATTTTTAGAGTTGCTCGTCTCAATATAAAAAAATATGCAACAAAAGGAGAAGATACAGAAGTCTTATTACCAATTGTCAATCAAACGGAGGACGAAGAATTCGGATTAATGACGGTGAAACATAGATTGACTTATTTGCGAAGATCTTAAATTTTACCGCGATATCGCGATGAAGTTTAATAATTGTTTATCCTTCCTTATAGGTTCATATCGACGGCATAAGAGACTTTCGCTTGTCTAATATTGCAATAAATTGAAATTCTGCAAAAATGAAAAATCTCTCGTTTTATTTATTTCTATGCAATAATTGACTTTATAGATTGCTCGGTTCTTTCCATTCCCTCGTTAAGAGGATTCAGGCCGTTCTTCGGAAAATGTCGTTCATATTGTTCATCGTCATTGGCAAATCTCTGCAATCTCTTGACTCGCGAACACTGGACCAAACGCCTTGAATGGTGTCAGTGCCTTGGCAGATTCTGCATGCACCTATTTTCAAGAAATTTATCCGATCGATCGTTGTTGAGAAATGCGCGATTGAAAATATTCATCATATGGCAGAGAGAGAGAGAGAGAGAGAGAGAGAGAGAGAGAGGGAGGAAAGGAGAACTGGAACCACGAAGGATCGCTCACCAAGAAAAATGGCTAGAGACTTGGTGCGATTATTGGTAGCTATTAAGGAAAAGGGTGCACCCAGTCTGAAAGGGGCATGACCAGTGATACTCCAAGAGACATCAATGATTCCTTCTTGATGATTGGACGGACGAGCTTCCTGCTTCATTTTTCCCAAATTGACTTTAATGCTCCTGTTGCTAACTCTCATTTCGATTTTCAACCCCGACCGAGTGGCTATCCAGGTGCCAGATAACTTGCAGGGGAAACCTATCGACGAAACGCGAACGATTTTAAAGAGAAGCGCATGAATTTCAGATTAAAAGGAGTTAAACTATTAATAACGAAGAATCAAGTAAGCGAATATACATACCTTCCCTTAAATCATTCTTCCAGTTATTGTTGGACTTGACATCTTCCAATCTATTGACGATATTGTACAAAATTTCATTAGCCACTTTTTGAGTTTCGTTAATTGCACCGTTCGCTCGTACCGCTTCCTCCTCGGCGATACTGATATTTTTCTCCCCTGCCGCTGGTCCACTCGGAATCCGGCAGGTTGAAGTCTTAGAATTTTCCCTCATTCTTCGATTTATCCATCTTGGCGGGAAATTTGCTCGTGGTGGGAACCTCCTCCTCTCTCGAGAGTCAAAATTTTCGACCATCGGTTCTTCGTATTGCGTCTCTTGCGAATAAGGCGACGAATTCTGATCGTACAAATAGTCATCAGGATAATCGTCGTAGATGGAGGAATCATTCGCTTGTCGAATTTCCCTCAGATTTATCCTATCGTTCGAATCGCGCGTCATCTTCGAGGGATGATTGGGAACGTCGCTTAGGTTATAGTATTCGGAATATTCCATTCCTTGATCACCCTGGCTTCCTCTCGAAGGATCCTTCGTCGTTGTTTTCATCAAATCCGCTATCATACTTTCATTCTCAAAGCCATTGAATTTATTCTCTACCACGTTATTCCGATCGTTCCTGAGGATATTACCAAACCCAGCGACGGAACGATTCGACCGGCTGCTCTCCCTCATCGCATTCGTTCTTACTCTCTTCTGCTTTCTCTTCTTCTTCCTCTTCCTCTTCCTTTTCTTCTTCCTTTTCGTCTTCTTCTTCTTCCTACCACTAATGGGCGCGTCCAAAAAGTCATTTTCTGTCTTAGCTCCGACGCTCGTGAGCTGCTTCATAGTTTTCTGCATAGTCGGAGAGACGAGTGCATTTTTCGCCAATTTTTGCGCGAGTGTTTGAGCTTCCGTCAATTGGCTATTGGAAAGTAGAGCCTTGACAAAGGTTTTTCTGGCTTGACGGGGATACGCGTTTCTTATATACTTTTCCGAAGAAATCTCAAAGGGAAACATGATAATTAGCACCGGCATCACAATGATTGAATTTCTGTGGAAGTAAAATATTTTGCTTGATGATTCGGAACGATGGACAGATTGCCTCGCCAAAGATTGCCTCGCCAAAAAGCGTTAGCTCGTTAATACTTCGTAAATCGGTTACCTAAATAGAGTGAGAAGCATTCCTTTGAGAAGTTGAACGTATCGATGAGTCCAGTGATTAGAGTATTAAGCAAGACAAGTGCAACAGGCGAGATTGATCAAATCGAAGCTTTTAACGTTTCTCGGTTTCTTAAACTTATTCGGACAGATAACCTGCATTCTTAATCTCGATGACACATAGAGCATGCGTGCGCATGCATTTCGCACTAAACATCGTGGAGCTCGTTGCATTTCCTCCGTGATCTTTTGGATCACGAATGGCCATCCGGTGATTTACTCGCTCGAGGATATCAGTGAAAAACACGAGGAGCATAGCAAACGAGGATCATATCGATCTTAATATTCGAAAAAAAATTATTCGCACTATTCGCTGACAATTACAATTTGCAAAACGAAGTATATTGCACATAAAAGTGCGTATGTGTGCGAAGGGTATTGCGCTGCGCTTTAAGAGAAGAAAGCTTGCGCGTGATCGAGAACGAAAGCGAAAAGGAAAATGTAACAATGGTAACAGACCAGAAAAGAAGAAGTAGCAGTAGAATAAGAAGAAAATGAGGAGGGGGATGTGGAGAAGGAGGCAGAAGAAGAAGAAGCAGCAAAAGAGGAGGAGGAAGAGAACGATTCTTAGGAGAAAAAGAGATAGAAATGGCGTCGGGACGCCTCACTGCTGGCATTGGCAGCAGTCTCGAGATAGCCGTCGACTGGCTTTGCACCGCTCCGCTAAATTAATTCGAGATTCGAGCACGAAAATTCTTTATTTAACTGATAGTAAATCAATCGATTATCTCAATGAGCATTTTGTGAAAAAAAAAAAAACGGAATTTTTCAGAAGCGGTGCCATTCGTTCTTTGATCTCAGTCATTAGCAATTTACAAAACCATACAGTCATCATGGTCCTGTAAAAACTGTCGATCGATCAGAACAAATGCGATAGTTGAAATTTGCCACTCTGAAAATTGTTCGCTTCGAAGGTGAGAAAAATTTCATCCTACTTTTTCCCTCGTTCGTTTTATCTTCAACATTTTATCTATGTGGAACGAGGAATGATTATGATCAGACGCGCTATAGATGATATTTCAGGTGATTGTGCGCGTGTTTCTGTGTGTGTGACCCTTGTACGAATTATCACTTCAGTAAAATTGAACTCTCTTATATGCGTATATATATTATATATACTTTTATCAATCAATTATCAATTAAAGTTCCTTTTCTCTTCTCTTTAAGTCCCCCCACTCTTTTCTTCCGCATCAGCTCTTCGTTGTGCTATTTTAGCTCGCGTGTTGTGCAAGTGTCGAACGCGTAAAACTGCCTGTCGAAAGTTGTGCAGTAGTGATCAATTTCTTTGAGAAGAACTCTCTAGCTTTCAATTTTTCTATTTACACCACGTCCAATACGCATCTATCTGTCAGCTCGAAGGTTTTCCGAAAAATGCATTGGATTCTCCCTATTTCACTCGTAAGAATCTTTAGAGGGACCTTGCTATATGAAAAGAAAATAGAAATAGATAATTGAGAAAATAATTATAAATAGATCAATTTTAAACGCCAATAAGTGTGTGTGTGTGTGTGTGTTTTTATATAAAACTTTTTTTCCGAGAGAAAGTAATTTTGCTAAATAGGAACAAAGAAGGATTTAGAGGGAGAGTGGATGCCAATTATATGTAAAAACAAACTCATGGGGCGTATGTGTGTACCTAGAGTAAATTAAGTGCAATATGAAAACTATGGCAAGATGAAATTCTGTGTTAGGGTGTTCAAGGTTCCTCGTAAAATAACTGCACTATTTTCCTGGCACAGTTTCTTCGAATGAAGCATCCAGTGAATCAAAGCTTCTGGTCCAGCGACCCCAAGGCCGAGTTTTTAAATTAGTACCAAAGTAGATTAAGAAAGAAACGAGAAACATTGAATAGTCCAAGAGAGAGAGAGAGAATTGATTTTTGATTTCCTCCATATTTATTTACAGAATTATGACTTAAAATAAGTGACGTCATTATGGCTACTGACAGCTTCTCGAACAAACGAAAAAAAAGTAAAGGTAAGAGGAAAGAAGGGGGGGAGGGGGAGAGAGAATGAAAAGCAAAGCATTGGTTCGACTTTAAAATATTTTTTTATCATCGATAGATGCTGATGAGTCCAGAGCAAGTTCTTTTACGACACGAAGAAGATCCTCTCAGTTGACTCAAGTTCTGCAAGAGGTGAGATTGCGGAGTAGAGAGTAATGTTTCTACTTCTTCCGGCACTCCTGGAAATTTCGTTATTATAGCTATGCACGTACGTACCATAAGTACGCGTGAATTTTTCTATAGCTACAGTGGCTATTGCGTTACGCGTATAACAATCGTTTGTCTTCGCATGATTTGCCATTAAGTATTCCGAAATAAGTTACGTCATCAGATCCACCACTATCTAAATTAAACCAAAACCGAGATACGTAGCTAAGGTGGATTGATACGATCTGGTGCTATGCCAAAGTTTCGAGTGAACCAAAAACTCGCATCAGCGCATCGCCATTTCAACCACTCCCGCAATGCGCGTTCACGTCACCTATTCTTCATTCTTCATTCTTCGTCCTTCGCTCTCCATTCTCCGTTCTCCGTTCTCCATCGTCCATTCTCCATTCTTCCAATGAGTTTCCGCGCGCTGGCAAAGATGCGCGAGAAAGAAAAGGTGCAAGATTCATCGGAGCGCGGTACAATGTATCCACAGGCTGTTTAAACGTTAGCACGCTTGCATTTAAGATGTTTGGCAAATAAACGGGAAGGCAGACTTTTTATTTCTGGTGTAAGAGATCTCGATTGATAAAATTGGAGGGAGCCGAAAAGTCAATGCCCTGGCGCTAGCGGGAAATTTTCAGAAGATCCAGCAAAACGTTTTCCCTGATTTACGAGACTCTCGAGACTTGGCATTATCGATTCGAGTTATTGGTCCGCTATGCACAGATCCGCGACGCATGATTTACCTTTAGCCACAGCGGCCAGGAAATCAGAGATACCTTAATAACGATGTTCGATCGATTTTCAAGATCCACCCTCCTCTGACTGTCAGTAGGGGGAAGCTGTCCATCTGTCTATCTGTCTTGCAAAATTGGCACTTCGAACTTTCCCATTAATTTGCCACTTTGAACGTGTGCCAGAGCCTCCGACTTCTCCTCTTTGCCAATGATTCAGAAATTTTCGAAATTTTTCATACAAAAATTTACGCACCAATCGACTTGTCAACGCTCCTACCCGACGCGCTACGGTGGCATTTTTTCCCCGAATATTTCCCATCGGAATTCTGCCGAAACTACTTCGCTCCTGATTTTCGCGCGCGAAATCTCCTTGGAAGAAGCTGGCGGAGGGATTGCAACGCGCGGGGAAAACTTGATCTCGATCGCGAACAATGAATAATGTAAAAAGGAAACGTCCGTGCCTATATGAATCATTGGCATCCTTCGAACGAGACAAGTTTATTTGCAGTTAATGCATCACTGTTTCTCACTCTATTTGTTACCTTTGCTACGTCCAAAATGAAAGATATCTCTCTGCTCGACGTTTGTATCAATTTTCGTATTTTTATCGGCCAACCCTATCCGATTCTCAGCGTCGCTCCACGGCAACGAGAGAAAATTTTGGAGCGCGCAAGAGAGAGATGTCTCTTTCTCATTTGAGATGCATCGCTCCTCGCATATTTGCTCGTTTCGCTTTTTCTAAAGTCAAGAGACTTTTTCTTCTTTCTTTTCTTCAGTTTTTTTATTTTTATTTTATAAAATTGACCGAAACAGCGTTAGACTCGATGAAATTCGGCAAAAGAGAGAGGTGACGAAAAGGAGAATAACAATAACGATAATAGAAGGAGAGACGAGAATTTTGAAACGGAGAGAGAGAGAGAGAGAGAGAGAGAGAGAGAGAGAGAAGAAGGGATGGAAGAAGGGGGATAGAGGGATGGAGGGAAGGAATTAGTAAAAAGGGAGGTAAGTCGCAAGTTCGTGGTTGGTGGAGATGTGTGATGAAGTAAGAAGAGGAAGAAAGAGAAGGATAGAATAGCTATTTCTGGTTGCGGGGAGTTTCAGACTCCTCACCACGCTAACTTCTCTTAGCCACTTGGTATACCCAGTAGTCTGGTGTTCGCCGTCTACCGCAATACACTTTTCGAAATTTCACTCGTCATGTCTCATGCGTAACGATCTCTCTAACTATTTTCACTAATGGACTTTTGCGCAATCTTCTGTTTTCCGTTTTCCGAGTCCACTGATTCTTCTTACGCGCGCCCACGCAATATTTACGCGTTATCAAAAATCCACCCGCCTCAGATTCCACTTCAGATTCATCAGCAGTGAAATATAATCTTTGACGATCTTTTTACGATTCCTCGGTTATTTGTTTCTTTGTAACGAGCAATTGACAATATGCCAAGTAGCAAAAACTTGCTTGAATGAGTAATTTATGTAAGAATATTACCTGCTATAAATCGAATCTCAAATTTTAGGAATATTCGTGGCTACGATGAATCATTCGGGAAACTAAAGGGGACTAACTAAGAATTGCTCGTGGAGAGAGTGAGAGAGAGCAAGAAAGAGCGAGAGCGAGAGAGAGAGAGAGAGAGAGAGAGAGAGAGAGAGAGAGAGAAAGAGAGAATTTTAATATCTAAAGATAATTAAGTAAATAAGATTTAACAAAATGTCTGTGTGTGTGTGCGTGCATGCGTGCCTCTATACAAATAAGAAAAGTAGATGCAGGGGGTGGAAAAGATAAAAATTTTCAAATAAGATTAAAATAGAGAAAAATTTGATATAATGTGCATACTTTTATTAGGCTGCAAATAAAACAGGTGGATGTGGATGTTTGAAAACACGTTGCAAGTACTTGAAACTCTTCGACCAAAGTTTCAATTGCTTCTATTTTAGTCGGGCTCTTTGTAAAAATTATTAGTAAAATTTAATCGTGAATTTCTGAATTTCGAAAAGTGTTAATGTATTCCTTCTCTTCCTCTTTCGTTCTTTCTCTCTCTCTCTCTCTCTCTCTCTCTCTTTCTCTCTCTTTGATAAAATTTTAGTGATTTTACAATTAAAGTTTAGCGAGAAGCATAATATGGGAGTGCAGTGCACCGTAAATTAAAATAGACACGTGCTGGAGAAGTGACTCGTGAAATTCGGTCAACGTAGCGATAAATTCAGGGTGACTGTACTCGAGCGATATTTCCAGCTAAAAAGAAGCTAAAAACAAGTGTGCTTCCACTCGAAAGGAAGAAAGAAAGAAAGAAAGAAAGAAAGAAAGAATGAAGATTTTTCTGTGCGCGATTCTAATACGAGTCTCGGAACGTTTCTTTGATGGATGAAAATTCCAGAATAAAATAAAATCTCGAGAAATAGATCCAGTATAAGAAAAATAGAAAAAAAGAACTAGAGAAGGAGAGACAGAGGGAGAGAGAGAGAGAGAGGGGAATAGGAGAAGAGACACGCCGATCGTTTGGAAGACTAGAAAAGTAGCGTGGACGCTGCACAGCGAAGGAATATCTCGAAGAATTATATTTTTAGGAAAAAGGAAGTCAGAGAGGGCGAGAGGGCGAGGGATGGAAAGAGTCTAGAATTCTCTCCAATGAAGTTTTTCATAAAAAAAGAGAAGAGCGAGGAATGCGAATAAAGAGAAATTTTTCAGGTGTCGGTGAAAGATGAGAGCGAGAATGAGGAAGAGGAGAAAATGAGTGAGAAGAAAAAGAAGAGGAAAGAGAGGGAGGAGCAAAAGCAAATTCAAAAGCAGAAGCAAGAGCAAGAGCAAGAACCGGAGGAAGAGGAAGCGGAAGAGAGAGAGAGAGGAACGGGAAAAGGAAAAGGAAGAAATTTCCGTGGATAGCGCGAAACGTAAAAGAAGAAGGAAAAGAGTAGATAAGTGGTATCGGTGTTGCTGTGGTGGTGGTGGTGGTGGTGGTTGCGACGTTTGTCGGTGGTGTTGACAGTGGCGTCGAAGGTGTCAGGAAGATGTCGTTCTGCAGGATAACGGGAAGGAGCAAAGGGCTGCCAAGGCCGAACTATTTTCCATTGCTACCGCCGATCAGTCCTGCGGACGCGAAGAGATTCTGCAGGATAACGGGAAAGTCCTACGGGTTGCCGAGTCACCACTACATCCCCGTGTTGCTGTCCGCGAGTGCTTACGACAAATCGAGATGCAGGATAACGAGCAACGCGTCCGGATCGGAGGGGCACCGGTACACACCGGGTGGCTTTCTCCTGGGGGAGAGGAAGAGGCACGCGATTCTCAAGGACTACAGGTACGTGTTTCCGGTGCTGGAGGGTGACGGGGAGCAGCAGAGAGTCCTGCGCGAGTTGCTGGATAGCAAGAAGCGAACGGAGGAGGACCTGGACTTGGACTTGGACTCGGAGACGAGGTTCGTGTACACCGTGGAGGAGAGGAGGTGCAGCCTGGTGTTCCCCGCGCGCCTGGAGGCCGCCGTCAGGGATGGCGACGTGAGCGACGTGATGCTCTCGAAGGACAGCGACAGCCTGCTGCTGAGGTTGAAGCAGGGCAGGAACCTCTCGGTGGACTTCAAGGACTTGAAGGAGCTGCGGGAGCTGGAGGATGGGGGTGCTCTGCTGTACGAGGGTCAGGGCCCGCAGGAGGAGGTCCTGCTGCGGGCCAAGAGGAAGAGGAGGAGCAAGAGTAAGAGACGAAAGAGGGAGGGGAGCCTCGACTACGCGAAAAGGATATTCGAGGAGAAGGAGAGGGAGGCCGAGAAGGAGGAGGAGCTGGAGGAGATCCAACGGGAGCGCCGGAAGGTCGCCCACGGGAAGGCGAACAGGCGGTCCGCCAACGCGAAGTGGCTGAGAACCCTCGACGCGTCCTCGGGCTCCAGGAACAACGAGATCTTTGGTCACGTGGTGCAGACCGAGATGGGCATAGAGTTCATTCCAGAGATCGGGGGAGAGTCGTCGACGAAGAAGACGTCGACGGAGACGAGGATGAGCCAGGGGAGGAGGGTGGTGCCGGGAAAGTTGGTCCGGGGTAAGAAGGAGGATGACTCCCCGAGGTTCGTTCCGGGCATCATGACGAAGGACGGGTTCCTGGCGGGTCAGGTGGTCGTCACGGAGAAGGGGGAGGAGTTTGTGCCAGGGCAAGTGGTGGACACCAGCAACGGACCGAAGTTCGTGCCGGGTCAAATGGTGGAGACGAAGACGGGTGAGAAGTTTGTCCCGGGTCAGATCGTGGAGACCGTCGAGGGGCCGAGGTTCGTTCCGGGACAGATCGTCGAGACGAAAGCCGGCCCCACCTTCATTCCAGGTCAGATCATATCGACCGACGACAAGGGCACGAGGTTCGTGCCGGGACAGGTGGTCGACACCCCGGAGGGCCCCAGGTTCCTTCCGGGTAGGGTAGTGGAGTCCGGCAATGGCGTCCTCTTTCTGCCTGGGCAGATGGTCCAGACGGAGGAGGGCCCGCGGTTCGTCGCCCCGGACCTCATAGACACGTCCGAGGGCGAGTTTGAGTTCTCCGTGCAAGGCTTCGAGGTCACGCCGGAGGAACTCGGCCTCCTCAAGTTGCAAAGCTTCGACCTTGGCTCGCAACAGCAGCAGCAGCAGCAGCAGCAGCAGCAGCATTACGTGGAGAGTAGCATCGACGCGAGGATGTTGCGCCAGCTCTCGGAGGCAGGACTCTCCGTCGGCAGGAAGGGGCAGGAAGAGCTTCCGGATGTAAGCGTCGACGACGACCCGAGGGCGGTCGCTTTCGAGCACGCGTTGCTGCTGGCCGAGAAGCTCGGCCTTGAGGGTAACGCGGCGGTGAAGATGGCTCAGGTAGTGTCGACGCTCGGCCAACTGGCGAGGAATCTCCGAAAAGAACCCTCCGACCTTCCTCCTCCTCCTCCATCTAGGGAGGAATCCTTGACCTTGACCAACGGCGACACCGCGGCATCGTCGCTTCACGCGCGCAAATGCAAGGAAAAGGAGGATTCTATTCAACGAACCTTGAGGGATGCCATGACCACCGCCATTCTGGCTGTCGAAGAGGAGGAAATGACCTTGGGGAACAGTCGCCAGCAGGACTACGTGTACTCGTCGATATGCGAGGCGCTCAACGTAACCCTTCGAAGGTCGAGGGGTAGTTCCGAGTTGGAGGCCTGCTTGGAGGAGATCTTGCGTTTGCTTCTGCTGCCCGAGAACAGGAGCGAGTTGTGTCGAGCGGCGATGCTCGAGGTTCTCGGACCGAGTTCGGATCAGTTCGAAGGAGAAGGAGTAGAAGGAGGGGGTGACGGAGCAGGAGGAGAAGTAGAAGAAGAAGAATCGGAAGCGGAAGAGATAGAAAGAGAAGGTCAAGTGGAAAAAGAGGTGAAAAGAGAAAGAGGGGGAGGGGAAACGGCGGTAGAAGATTTCAAGGGAAAGGCCAGCCCTCCCTCGACCTTCATGATCTTGAAGCAGGGTCTGCAGGCCGTCGTTCCCCGGGAAGCCGCGAGGTCCGTACTCACCGGCCAGATTCCCTACACGCTTCTCGCCGAGGATGGCATCCGACACTTTCAGCCCCTTCACGTGTTTTCCGCCCTAAAACTGAACGCTCCGGCGGCTCACAAGTTCTCCATGTACACCTGCCCCGTCGCCAAACCGGAAGTCGACGAGGACGAGGAGGAGCTCGAAGAGAAGGAGTACAACGACGACGACGACGACTTCCTCTCGAGTTCCACCAGCACCACCGCTGGCTCCTTCCTCTCGATAGAGTCCTCCGCTCTCACCACCACCAACACCACGAGCACGACCTTGAACCGAGTTCACTCGCGCAATGGACGTTCCTCCAAGATTCGCAATGGCGTCGCTCTTCTCTCCGCCTCGTCCGACAAGTCCCATGGATATTCCGCCAGCGGCGAGTACACCCCGAGCTTCAAGAGACTCAGCAGCATCTACCTGCAGGATAGTAGCAGCACCGATAGGGTAATTAGAAATCGGGTAGAGGAAAAGGTCCTCCGAAAGGTACCACGCACCACCGAGTCGCGTTCGACATCGCGCGCTCTTTTCTTCCTCCTCTTGTCTTTCTTCTTTTCTCGCTCGTTGCCACGCATCATCGCCTCGTCCTACTTCCCTACCGTTTTCTTCCTTTTTCCCCACGTTCTTCCACTAATCGTGGGAAATTTTCTCCTCGACAGAAATCATCGGAGAACTTTGTCGTGGTGAAGGAGCACGAGCAGGATGGATTCAGCGTGCGCGTGGGGGAGATCGTCGAGGCGATCCAGTACAACGACGAACGGGCCAAGTAAGAAAACGATCGTTAATATTCACGAGAGTTTCTTCTAAAAACAAAAGAACTCTTCGGCTCCTAGCAAAATAAGCCATCGGTTTTATCGGAGAGACTCTCGAAACTCTGTTTTTCCCTCTCTCCTCTTTTCTTCCCTTTCGCTTTAGGCTTTCGGCTTTCGGCTTTCGGCTTTCGCTTTCGCTTCTCTTTGCTTTCGTCTTCTCTTTAATCCTCTCGGCAATTCGCGCGTGGTGGGCTCGGCGCGTCTCCCCTAACAAACCTAACTTCCATCTTTCTAATTCGCGCAGCGTTCGACGCGCTTTGCACTAACGAGAGAGGAAACTAAAAGAAAAAGGAAAAGGATAAAAATACAAAGCTGTAAAATCCGACGAAATTTCTAGAAAACTCCCCAAGCTGGATCCCGAACTTGATTTTGGCCAAGTCGTGGCAACCCTGGACAATTCAGCGGCGAAGCATAAAATTTCGATTCGACCGCGGCGAAATCACAGCGACCCTCGGGCCTCGAGAGCCGTCTCAAAGTCAAGCTCCGATTCTAATCTGCAAAGGTAATGAAAATCGTTCCCGAGAGAAAGTGGAGGAAAGATGGAGAGGTTGGAAAAAATTGTCGTCGTCCACATCGGGTGGGTCCTCCAGGCTAAATCGGTTTATCAAGAAGGGAGAGATCGAGAGAAATAAACGGAGAAAGAGAGAGAGAGAGAGGGAGAGAGAGAGAGAGAGAGAGAGAGAGAGATGCCTCGAGACAGGTGCACCGCTCTATTCGCGCGTTAGCGAATATCGCGTTAAACGACGAAACGGCCAAGCCAACGAACTCGAAGCTTAATTTTAGCCACTCGACATTAAGATCGCGGAAGTCAAGTTCGCAGATAATGGAAAGTTCGATTTTCTTTTCTCCTTGCCTCCTTGGAGCGACATATGCGTGTATGCGCGTAACGTGGAACGTGTATAAGGATCTAATTCGAGAGCCGGTGCTCGAATTGCGCAAACAACCACGGCTTATTATAAGTCGAGGTTCTCGAGGGAGGAAAAATAATCTGAAAATAAATTTGGGTAAAGGTGAGGTTCAAAATTCCTGGCACGGAAAATCCTCAATTCGAGTCATTTGCTCGAGACGAGATTAGGTATTAAACGTCCGGACGTTGATAAATCGTTTCAACCCTCTGACTTTAATTACAATTTTAACGATTGATTGGCCTACGCGCGTCTGCGTTACCGATATTCCCCTCCTCTCCCTTTGCCCAGGAACGCACGGACAGGGAGGAGTAATGTCAGAGTCGTCATTGAAATTTTCCTATTCTTGCAGAATTTATGTGAGGACTCCCGAGGGTAAGGAAGGTTGGTTACCAACGAGCATCTTGATGCAAACTGCTCTCAGCGAAGATTCCTCTTCCACGACGGTGACCACCGCCCATCGCAAGTCCGAAGATTCTCAGTATCGCAGAGAGTACGTTCTCTCCCTTGTCAAGTATCTATGTTTTAAGTTTTGAGTCTCTCTCTCTCTCTCTCTCTATTTATATACACGATTCTCTCTGATTTTTGCAACAGGGCGGTGATAAAGGAGTTGGTCGAAACCGAGGAAGAGTTTGGCAGGGACCTGCAATTGGTCGTTGATCGTTATCTGAAACCCCTCGACAATCCGGGTGTGCCTCGAGTGGTCCGAGATAACAAAGAAACCATCTTCACGAATTTCAAGCAAATCGCAGACTTCCACAATACGTAAGTATCGCGCGATACGTGGAGGAACGATACACCACCACCTCTTTAGGAGCATCTTCTCTCTCTTTAGAGAAATTTATGAAATTACATTTTAGCAAAGAGAACAGTAAGTTTTTTCTTGCATCTCTCTCTCTCTCTCTCTCTCTCTCTCTGCCCCTTGACAATGTTGTTTCGACGGAGTCTCTCCTATTTTCTTGCTGACAATCAGATAAAACAGGAAAATAAGAGAAGTAGCGTAAAACTTGATTTTTCAAATGTTTCCCTCGCACAATCATAGTCGCATTGCTCGCTATGCGAGTTAATCAAAAACTGCGCACACACACACACACACACACACACACACATACACTGTAATATTCCTGTTGTTGATATTAATAGTAGTTATCATTAATAGTTGGTAGTAGTAGCGATGATGATGGGCGATAGTAAGTAACCACGAAACAACGATAGCAATAATGTGTGTACGTATGTGTGCAAAATCTATTAAAATAGATTATAGAGTAAGAGCGAAAGAAAAGTATTAGCACGCGATAGGCATGATGTGTATTTGGTTTGTCAATTAATTCGGGCCTTACTTAGATCGTTTGGCAGGGTGTTGATCGAAGGTGTCAATTACTACGCCGACCAGCCACATATGCTTGGGAAAACTTTCTTGAGATTGGTAAGATTTGCATTTATGTTACTATTTCCTTTTTTTTGCCTTTTCTTAATTTTCTTTCTTTTTCTTTTTTTTTTTTTTTTTAATTCTCTTTAATCCTTTTCCCCTGCTTGCTGGACCATCGCATTTCTTCACACACGCACTCTTACTCTTTTATTTTATACGTAATTTTTTGTATCGAAGGAAAGAGATTTTGACAAACACGTGGCTTACTGTAGGGACGAACCTCTCGCTCAAGAACTCCTGCAAACAAACGCTGAAATTCGGGAATACTTCGAGGTAAGTCAAGTGAATTGACGGATCATTAGCCCCCTAAGAGACAAATCAAGTTTTCTTCGAACGATAAGGCAGATTCCTAGATCGAATCGATTGACTTGGACGTCGTTTGACAAGCGCCCTCGGGGGGCGGCGACTTTACGACAATTCTAATTCTCGCAGCGGGCAATTGTCGCGTCAAAGTCATTCGGCGATGATCGCTGCTGCGCAATGATCTCGCGCCGAAGAACGTCAGCTAGAAAATTATTGCGAATGAGCGTAACGCGTGTAGCATCGATGAAAAAAACTACCCCCTTGCTTCGCTCCTCTCTTTTCTCGTCTTTTTACCTTATCTCGCTTACTCGACGACGTTGCATTCGTCTCTGTCCAACGTGAGAGAAAGACCGACGATGGAGGAAAGTTCCTCCTCCTCCTTATTCCTTCCGATGATCCATGATTCTCGTAATGTCCCGGTCGGTGAAAATGGCCAATTACATAACGAAGGGGCGGGCGTGTGTCCAGACAGAAATAGAGAGAGCTGTGTTTATTCTTAACATTCATCTTCACTCTCTCTCTCTCTCTCTCTCTTTCACGCGTATGTTTTCTCTCTCTGTTCTTCCATCATCTATTTATCCAAATGCGAATTCTGAATTATCTCTGCTCTACCATTCATCGTCGCTCTTTTCCCCACTGGGAGGACGATAGGAGAGAGCAATTGCCATAAGAGAAACGAATAAAGAATGATCGGCAATCAACGGAATACGTCGAGGTTGAAGAGAATACGTCGAGAGAGGGAGAAGGAGCGAGGGAAGGAGAGGGAGAAATCAATCGTGCTGATCTATCCTTTCACGATTCTCTTTCTTGCCTGGATCTTCGATGTTTGTTCGTGGTCAGTCTACGAGTTTCTAAGTATAGAAACTCTTGGCAAATTGGCTTGCATGGTACGAGAAGCAGGAACCACGACAGCTCAGTCTACTAGTAGCTCGCGCGATACGTAGTGTTTCGACCCTCCTGGATCATCCCAGGTGCGTGCACCTGTTTTCCTCGATATCGATTATGATAATGACACGCTCTTAACACTCCAACGTGTCAGTGTCGTTTAATCCAAATCCACCCTTCGCCCTCTCCTTTTCTCTCTCCCTTACCTCCCCGCCCTTTCTTCGATCCTATCGATCATCCGCATCGATCGCGCGTCATTTTACCCATTATTAATTTTCTTTCGTCGCTCTCATCCTTTGAGAATGAAACGTCGTAGATAAGAAGTCGTCCGCCTCTCTCTCTCTCTCTCTCTCCCTTCTTCCTCCGCTCCTAATAATTTTCATCTCGCAAATTGAACTTCGCGAGTAGAATCTACGGTAGACCGCGAATGGACGCGCGCGCGCCTCCGATTTCCACGCGAGGAGGATTAATTTTGGAAAATCGATCGAATCCATCACCGCGTCGCGTTACTCGTATTTATATACGCATACGGGGATATAGTCAGCCGGGAGTCGCTTATACGTCGGCCGAAGTGGTTCGACTTTAAAATACGAATGTGGAGAACGAGATCGCTATGACAAACGCGCGCGAGTGCAGCATCCCCGGAAACAAATGTGTGTGTGTCTTCGTTATCTCTCCGTCTCTCCGTCGTGTCTCTCCTCCTCTCTATGCACACGCGCGCAATATCCATCCGTGTCGGGCGATAAGCGAACAAGGGGGTGGATGTCGTTGTTGTCAGGCGAGGTCGCATCTTTCGAGTCGATCGAGTCGATTCAATCGATTTTTAATTAATTCGCAGGAACTGAGCCAGAGCCTCGGTGACGACAAAAGTGTGTCGGAACACTTGAAGCTTCCCATTCAACGTATCAACGATTATCAGCTTCTGCTCAAGGTAAAGGATCGTCGTGCGTCGTGGAGACGGTACCGCTCGTCGTCGATCGGTATTCCTTATCGGGTAATCGGGATCATCTCCCTCCACCGAGAGAACTCTTTTTTCTCGGAGGCACGGGAGACTGCTGAAAAGTGTAGAAGGACGAGCAGAAATTCCAGGCGGGCAATAGAGTAGTAGAGTAGCTGATCTAATTTCGAATCGAATTCGGGGGTGGCTGACAGAAATACGGGCTGACACACATATATAATTCTTGAAAACATTCCAGAGCGAGTTCTTGGGACCCAAAGGGGAGAGATCAAGGGGAGGGCGCGAGAGCGAATCTTGGCAGATTTTCTTACGTGTTAAGATCGTCGCGGGCGAGAAAAAGATTCTTTATCATTTCTCGCCGCTCGTCTCTCCTTTCTCTCTCTCTCTCTCTCTCTCTCTCTCTCGTGAAAATAATGGCCATTATTGACGGGGTCTTCTAGGCCGCGAAACCCCGTGTATACGCGTATGCACCCACGTACCTTGCGCCACAGGCACACGCACGTGCGTACGCACACCCGCGTACACGTACATATACGCAAATAGCCAGACGCCCATGCACGCATACGCAAATGACCTATATTTCGAACTGTGTTTTATCGGACCGGACAAAAATAGTGTGGCTGTGTGGAAAATGTAGAGATCTCTCGCCTCGCGGAGATATATCGACGGAAACGCACACTCCGAGAGTCGAGGGAAATTTTTATTTTAAAAGTTTCGCGCTACGATTTCGATGGGACGACGGCGACGATGACGATGGAGTCGTGCAGGTTGCCACGTATCATAAGCGTGACATAGAATCGGGAGGTGTAAGGCCGCGATGTAAAAGAGTGGGTGGCGTACAAATTTAGCGGGTTGAAAGCAATCTAAAATCATCTTGCCGCCATCACGATCGTTCGACAAGACCAACGAGGAGCGTGGAAAAATCTCGATCCGTTGCAGGAGCTGGTGAAATACTCGACACGACTTGGAGAAAACTGCGACGACTTGCAGAAAGCGTTGGATTTGATGCTAGGTATCCCCCATAAGGCGACGGACAACAAATTTCTAAGTAATATCGAAGGATTCAAGGGAAACATTTATAAACTTGGAAGACTACTCTCTCACGTTAGTAGGCAATTTTACTACTGCTACTACTACTACTACTACTACTACTACTACTACTACTACGACACGTATCTCTTGTTGGAATAAAGAAAAAACCTGATCATTTCTCTAGGAGTGGTTCACCATCGTCGACAGGGAGGACAAGAGCAAGGAGAGATACTTGTTCTTGTTCAAGGCTAGAATTCTCGTGTGCAAGGTCAGACGAATCTCCGAGGACAGATCGGTCTTTGTTCTAAAAGACATCATTCGCGTACGTATATAAGAATGAAGGGGATTCGAATGAATTCGAATTGATTCGAGCATTGCCTGGTAGTTGCCGGAAGTGGAGGTGAAGGACGACCCGAAGGACGATCGTTGCTTCGAACTGTACAACCCGAGCATCCCGAATTATCCGATAACCCTAGTGGCCCACAAGGACCGCGTGAAGGACTTTTGGCTCAAGGAAATCAGGGAGTACGCGAGCGACCTGGTAGCCCTCGCTGAGCACGCGGCGGATGACCTTCAGCTGACCGAGGTCAAGGAAGAACCAGCGGCGGGTGATAAGAGAGAAGCTGCGGAGAAGGGTGTTCCCCTGAAGAAGGCCGAGCCGCCCGTTTCAGCGAAGAGGAAGATCGAGGAGGAGGAGGAGGAGGACTCGTCGACGACCTTGAGAAAACTCGGCAAAACCAGCGAAAAGGCCGTCGCCGGGGTTCCAGTGGAGAAGCTCGAGGAACAGTCGGCCAAGATTGTCGAGAAGCCAAAGCCCAAATCAAATCCGAGTCCCAAGCCAAGTTCGGACGGTGATGTAGCCAAGGGAGAGAGTGGCAAGAAGGAAGAGAGGGAAAAGAAAGAGGTAGGTGGAGGAGGAGGAGGAGGAGGAGAAGCAGCAAAGAAGGTCGAGAAGAAAAGCAGCGGCAAAGAGGAGACGGGAAGGGGGAACCGTGGGGAGTCGAAGGAGGACACGGTAGTTGATGTCGAGGAAGGAAAAGGGGGGGGAAAAAAGTCAGAAGAAGAAATGTCTCGTCGATATTCTTCCAGTCGCTACAGCGCCTCTTCGAGGCTCGTCGAGGGTAAGGACGCGCGAGGAAGACGCGCACCTTCGCATCCTTGCAGGAACACAGCTGTGTGACACGAGGAATGATTTCAGAGTACTCGTCGAAGGTCTCGAGTAGCAGCAGCGTCACCGGCAGCGGCGGCAGAGAGGCAAGGTCGGGAGTTGCCTACATGGAGTCCTCGGTGTCCTCGAGCACCGCCAGGGCGGCATCGTCCGTTCAATCGTCGCTCTACGGCACCGAGAGAATAGCCGAGTCCTCGGCGACCTACACCTCCGCCATTGGCAGCAGCGACCACGCGTCGTCCTCCGACAGGAAGATCGAGGGTGAAAGAACCGCCAAGGTTTCCCTGGGCACGACACCCAGCGGGAAACCGAAGTTCGCCAAAACCATCGAGGGCTGCAACGTCGAGCGTGAGTTTCGCCCTTTTTCTATTTTCCAACGCCTCCAACCCCCCATCGCAACCTTGCTCCAACCCCTCCTTGAATCGCGATGATGGGGTTCGGTCGAACAGAACTGACCATGATGAAGCAATGAGTATGTTCGTATAGTCTCGTGTATTCTGTAAGGATGTTTAAGATGTACAAGAGGTGATTTTTAATGTTTTAGCGAGTCGAGAAACAAAGGCTCTCATACACGTTATAGGTAAAGTGAAAGAAAAGAAAAAACTCCTATCTATTTATCTATTTGTCTATCTATCTATCTCTCTCTCTTTCTCTCTCTCTCTCTCTCTCTCTCTCTCTCTCTCTCTCTCTGGCTCACTTTTTATTATCTTTCTCAGCTTCTCATTCCTCTCATCTTTTCTCACTTCTACTATGTAGAAAGCTACAAAAACGTTGGTACGCTCGTAGACGCGACTTTCCACCCCCCACCCCCACCCCCTCACACGTACGAACACTTTGCGCACTCTGTATTTTGCACCCTTGCTTGACGTTCTCCGAAGGGAGGAACGAAGTAGAAAAATGTGACTGCGAATAAACGCATACTCGTGTACTGTACGTACCATGTACCACAGCTGTTCGACTTGAGAAAATAATCAATCAAACTTTTCTTTTTCTCTTTTCGTCTTTTTATCGTTTCTTTTCTACACGTTTATTGAGTTTTTCAATGTGTGTTTTGCTTCGAGCCTACGCAAATGTTTATTGTTCCTTTCTGTCGTATGGAGATGATGATGATGATGATGATGATGATGATGGTTTTAGATTTATCGTTGATCTCTCTCTCTCTCTCTCTCTCTCTCTCTCTCTCTGCCACTCTCATTCTAAAAAAGTAGCTCTACGATTAGCTCTAGATCGCTTGCCGCGTAGAGACGCGCGTATGCGCGACGCAACAACCTATTCCCACACACATGCACATGTATCGTTGTATCGTCCTCCCTCGTAAAAGTCTTGGCGCAAACTTATCGAGCAAACTGATTTGGCATCGTTAGAAACGCTACCTCTCTCTCTCTCTCTCTCTCTCTCTTCATCTCTCACGCGTCAACCCTTAACGCGTCATTTTTCCCGCAGTACTGCTCCGATCCATCATTGTAGAGAGACACTTTGCTTATCGTCCGAAGCCTTCTCTTGTCTTTTTTTACACTGTTCGCACTGTCCATACTGTCCAGTCGCCGCCGCTGCTGCTGACCGTCGTTCAATCGGTCGGTCAGCGGCGGGTCATCATCGATGAATTCATCGAGAAAGTGGAAAGAGTGATTCGAAACCGCCGTGTATGTGTGCGTGTGTGTGTCCAGCTGGAGAATGCGCAACCTTCGAGTGCTCGTTGACGTCGTCGGACAACGCCAACAGGATGTTGTGGCTCAAGGACAACAAACCGTTGGAGGACAAATTGGCCGACAGGGTGACGACCACCGCGTTCGACGACAAGAGATACAAACTGGAGATACAGAACGTGCACGAGACGGATTCTGGGATTTACACGGCGAGGGCGACCAACAGCGATGGGATCACCACCTGCACCGCTCAATTGGTGGTGCAAGAACGTGAGTGACTGTCCTTCTCCCTGCCTACCCTCTACCCTTCCCCTCTCGTGGAGACCCTCCGATGATCTTCCCGCTTTTTTTTCCCGTCAGTGAGCCCCGAGGAGAGAAAGGCGAGGGCCGAGGCGAACGCCCCGATCTTCCTGGTCCGTCTCAAGGACACCGAGCTACTGGAGAACACGTACCTGCGCTTCATGATCAAGGTCAAGGGCGAGCCTAATCCAGAGTTGAAATTGTGAGTATACCGTCGTCGTCGCGTCGTCGTTGTCGTCGAGAGTTCTCTCGGGGAAAATTGCTTGGCCGCGCGTCGTCACTTCAGTTGGTCCTCTTCAGTTTCAAGGACGGTGTTCTGATAGACGAGAAGCACGCGAGGATCAAGATCATCGACGAGAAGGCGGACAAGGGTTTCTACGAGCTGGTGATAGCCGACGTCCAGAAGGAAGACGCGGGGAAGTACTCGTGCATGGCGATGAACCGGTTCGGCGACACGAGTTGCGAGGCTACGGTGACGGTGACCGAGGAGAAGTCGGTGTTCGCGGGTCTTCCCGAGGGGCTGCTGGCTCCCGGGGAAGAGCCCCAGTTCAGCTGGTTGCGCGACGGCCAGCCGTTCGATCCCGAGGAGCGGTTCAAGGTCCTCTTCAAGGACAACGAGGACACGCTCGCCCTGGTGTTCCAGCACGTGAAGCCGGAGGACGCGGGTCTGTACACCTGCGTCGCCCAGACCAGCACGGGGAACATCAGCTGCAGCGCCGAGCTGACGGTTCAGGGTGCGGTGAACCAGTTGGCGAAGGACCCCGAGAAGCCGAAGTTGCAGTCGGAGTCGAAGACGTCCGAGGTGAACGTGGGTGGCTCCGCGATGCTCGACCTCCAGGTCAAGGGCTACCCGAAGCCCGACATCAAGTGGACGAAGGACGGCCAGGAGATAATCGCGGGCGGGAGGATCAAGTACCTGTGGGAGGACGAGGAGTCCCTGTCGCTGGTGATAAAGCAAGTGACCGCCAAGGACGCCGGGGTCTACAACATAAGGGCGAAGAACGAGCTGGGGGAGGACAACACCCAGATCGAGTTGATAGTGAAGTCAGCCCCGAAGATCGTCAAGAGGCAGAGCGACATCAACGTCCTCGTCGAGGAGGCGGTGACGATGCTGGTCCAGGTGGAGGCGAGCCCCGGGCCGGAGGTCAAGTGGTACAAGGACGGCCAGCCGATCGAGCAGTCCGAGCGGATTCGGATAATCGCCGGTGGGAAGGAGGAGGGCGGCGGCTCCGAGGTCCACAAGCTCCTGATAAAGGGGGCGCGCCTCGAGGACGCCGGCTCCTACTCGATAGTCGCGAAGAACGAGGTCAACCAGACCTCGGAGATGTGGAAGCTGAGCGTGAGCAGCCCGCCGAGGATCAAGAGGGGCCTCGAGCGGGAGAAGATCGTCAAGGTCGGCGAGAGCCTGACCTTCGAGATCGAGATCGACTCGGGGGTGGAGTCGACGGTGCAGTGGTTCAGGGGCGAGGAGAGCGTCGTCGAGACCTCGACGGAGGACGAGCGACTGGAGGTGACCCGGGACGGTGACAGCTACAAGCTGAGGATCACCGGGGTCATCAGCACCGACGCGGCTACCTACAAGGTCAGGGCGAGCAATCGGTACGGGACCGTCTCCGACGAGTCGAGGCTCCGGGTCCACGGGTCGCCGCGGTTCAAGAGGAAGCTGGAGAACCTGACGGTCAAGGAGGGCGACGTCGACGTCGAGTTCCGCGTGGAGGTCGAGAGCTATCCGAAGCCGAAGGTCCAGTGGTTCCTCGGGGACGTTGAGATCACGGAGAAGCGCGAGGAGTTCGCGCGACTCGAGGCCACGGAGGGGGAGGATTGCTGCAGACTGATACTGAAGGAAGCCAAGGCCGAGCTGGCCGGCAAGTACACCTGTCGAGTGAGCAACGAGTACGGGGAGAGCAGTACCGAGGCCACCCTCGTGATAAACACCAAGCCGAAGATCGCCAAGAAGCTGTCGGATCTCAAGCTGAAGGAGGGTGAGACGCTCAAGCTGCACGTCGAGGTCTCCGGAACCCCCGAGCCCGAGGTCAAGTGGTTCAAGGATGGCCAGGAGGTCTTCGCCGACGCCAGGATCAAGATCACCAGGGACACCAAGCGGAAGGAGAGCTACGACCTGACCATGACCTTGGTCAAAGGCTCCGATGGTGGCGTTTACGAGGTTCGCGCTCAGAACGAGATGGGGGAGGTCAGCTGCAAGAGCAAGGTCACCGTCATGAGTAAGTGTACGCTCGAGCGTGATCCGAGCCATTCTATTATCTCTCTCCCTCTTTCGTGTAACGGGTGACTTTTTCTTCTTCGATTATTCTCGATCGCTGATCGTAAGTAGGTCAATCGGTAAGTGGTTGCTCCCCGTGAAGGACGTAGCGTCTCTTTCTACCCCCTTTCCATTCGTTTGTCCCCTTGAGTTGTCGCTGTGTAAAAACTATGTGTATCACCTTCGTGTGTGGTAGCGAGTCCCCCCGGTGTTAATTTCCCCCTGTCACCCCTTGAAATAACTCGCGAGCAATCGAGGAGTCCAAATTGTCCACCCCTTCCCCGCTCTAGCGTATCAGTCATCGTTCGTACCCCTCCCCCCGGTAATGTCTCGAAGAGTCGAGAAAACTTTAAAAACTTGAACAAATTCTCAGCGAGAACCGAGGAGAGAGTGGAGGAGGTCCAGCAGGAAGTGGAGGAAAGTCAAAAGGTGGAGGTGGAAGAAGTGGAAAAGAGCCAAGATGCAGGAATCGAAGGTATCCATGCGCAATACGCTCTTACGCATAATACGTGACGATGGTGGAAGAGCCATCGATCAAGCTTAACCCTGCTGAAATAGCTTTCAAGCAGCTGCCATTGATTGATTGATTGATTGATTGATTGATCGATTGACAGTAATCGCAGTAAAACTTCTACGAAATTTCTGTCCGATCGACACGGCGACTTGACTGGAGTCGCCGATGAAAATTTCATAAATTCCTCCAGTCCCCCCCCCCAAAAAAAACAACCCACCCACCCCCATGAGCCTCTAACCAAACACAGAAAACAACCAAAAAAAAAAAAAAAACGAAAGAAGTAACTTTAACGCCGAAACTAGCATTCGCATTCTCCGCGCGTACGCTTATTGTCTGGTCGTACTACTGATGGCGCGTACAGTCCCACAAAAGAGCGCGGATCTTTTCGTCTCGCTTCGCGCATCGTTTGTTTTGTCTCGAGGAATTTGTTAGTTTTGGCGTTGAGAGTACTCTCGTGTGTAGTTGTAGCAGAGAATTGTGTAATTTAGGTCGGGAGCATCTGGCAAAGTCAAAAGTCCACGTGGTCCAGCAAGATTTACCAACGACAATTACCATTTCTGTAGCATCCACGACCACTCACGAGGCTGTCATGACAGGTATTATGCAAACTCATTCACTCATTCATTCGCTCACATGCACACACTCGCTTGTGCTATACGCCACGTTCGTCGTTCATTTGCCCTTTTCATTGATATTTCCACTTTAAGAGTGGGAAAAGAAAATCCTAAGTAGTAGCAACGATGATAGAAGCAACAGTAGTGTGGTACCAGTAGTAGTTGTAGCAGTAGTAGTAGTAATAGTAGTAGTAGTAGTAGTAGTAACAGTAGAATTTCGTTAAAAAAACTTCGCTCCATTTTCGAGTATGGTCTTTCGAGTAAACCTTGACACAGACCTTGCCCCACCCCCTCGCCGCATTCATTTTTCACTTTTCGGTGGCGGGCAAAAAAAAGAAAATCGACGCGAGTGGCTCAAGCATTCTGACAGGCAAGCCGTTCGCAGGTCCCGATGAGAAGCACCTAATCAGCAAATTGACCGCCACCAAGGTCGAAGTTCGGGAAGCGAGTTCGGAGTTTCCTCGGGTCGAGGAAGTTGCCTCGTACAGCTATAGCCTGCAAGAGGAGAACGACGCCAAGAGCCAAAATGGCGTCCTCATCGAAGAGTTCTCCGAGGGCGAGGAGAATCAGGGTAAACTCAAGGTCAATCGTGGAGTGTCAATAGTTTCAGTATCCGACGACGAGTCAACCTTGAAGGCCGTCTCGAGGGACGACAGTACCGACGACGTTCAAAACTTTTTGCACGACGACGAGAGAGTCGGCGGTGGTGGCAGCAACGGCGATGGAAACAACGAGGATCACGCCGCTGCTCCTTCGAGGACCTTCGACAACTGCAAGACACCCCTTTCCGCGAGGGTCGTCGACTACGAGACCATTCCCGAGGAGAGATCCATCGAGGAGGAGCTTTTACCGGAAGTGAAAAGAGCCACCATCACCACCACCACCACCACCACCAATGGAACATTGGAGAGACAAAGTTCCAGACGAGAGTCACTGGCTTCGTCCTCTAGACGAAGCTCCACCTTGGAGCCCGACGAGGAACCGGAACGACCTTCCTCGATGTCCCGTCAGAATTCCCGGCAGAAAGGAACTCTCTCGGATGCCGAGGAGGTAGACGAAGAACTCGAGGCACTGTTCGATCGCGTGAAACGACAACGTAGCGTGTTAGATGAAATTCTCGATAAAGAATCGGCCAAGGAATCAGGTATGAAGGAAAGGAAGATGCGGGGGAAGGGCAGTCCTCGAGCAGCAATTCCGCCATTGTCATATTCTCACACCATCGCCATCTTCGTCATTGCCATCGTCATCGTCATCGTCATCGTCACCTTGCCATTAATACAATCATCTTTCTACGATAACACTGATAGATGCTTTCTTACTCGATTACGAACCGCGTTGATGAATTCCCCCCTCCCCCCTCCCTCGCTCCCTTTACTCTCGATATTCCCTTCGCTTTCGTTCATCTAATTATTCTTATTTATCTGTCTTTTTCTTTTTTTTTTTTAACAAACGCTCTAACTCCCGATGAACGCTCGACTCATTGACTTCCCGTGAAAATAATCGACTGCTTTTGTCGCTTTTACAAAAAACCAAAAAAGATAAAGTCGAATAAAGAGAAAGAAAACACGCATGGCTTGCACGAAGAGACAGCGAATTCAGTCGATTTGCCAGAGTTTAAAAGGAATGCACACCCTCTCGCTGCTTGAACTCTCGAGGTAAGCCAAGTTTGATCCTTTGAACGCACGTACTCACACACACACACGCACGCGTGTATCGAAGAAAAGAAGAGAGAGAAAGAGAGGGACTGGGGAGAGGTAAGGAAAAGGATAAGGATGGATGGAGAAAGTTTTCCTTCCTTTTCTGCTTTCTCTCTTTCTCTCTTTCTTTCTTTCTTCCTTCCTTCCTTCCTCCCTCCCTTTTCATCCCCGTTTGTTCTTTCGATTCTCAGCAAAATTCTTCTCGATAGGGTTTGCTCTTTTACCTCCAACTTCGCTTATTTACGATTAATGAGAAATAACAGCGAATCCTGCTGTGGGATGTTGGGTGTGAGCTCGTGAGTTCCTGCTGCTTTAACACGACACACGTTGAACTCTGTTCGCGTAGCTTCGCCGGAAATCGTGAGCAGCGACCTCGAGGACCGTAAGATCTTCGAGACGCAGAGTACCTGCTTCCAAGTGAAGGCTACGGGTCTGCCAAGGCCGGAGGGTAAATGGTTCAAGGACGGCAAGCAGGTGAGGTCGTCCGACAGGCTGAGGATCGAGCATGTCTCGGAGACCTTCAAGCTGACCTTGAGCAAGGCCACGGCCGCCGACGAGGGAGTCTACAGCTTCGTCGCGACGAACAAACTCGGGGAGAAGACGGTCGAGGGCTACCTGACCGTGGCCCCGGTCTCGGAGCTTCGCAAACCAAGGTTCATCGAGCCCCTGGAGGATCTGAACGTGGCCGATGGCGACACCGCCGAATTTAGAGCCGTCTTCACCGCCGACCCCGTGCCGGAGGTCTCTTGGTGAGTCTCCGGCCACCCCCGGGTCCTGCGGGGGTTGAAAACGCCCCTCCGTTTCAATTCTCGTCTTTCCAGGTCCTACAACGGCACCGAGATCTCTCCGGACGACGAGAGACTACAGGCGACCATCAAGAGCAAACCGGCAGCCTCCGACAAACTGACCGAATGCACCGTGACCTTGAAAGTGCCGAAGGTAACGGGCAACGACACTGGAGACTACACGCTGTTGCTGATCAACAAGCACGGCGAGGACGAGGCTAGCGTAAGAGCGACACCATTTTCAGTTTCCGCGTCTCTTCTCTGTTTTGCGTGTCTCTTATCGATTCCCCCCCCCCCCCCGGTCTGTCCCTTCAGGCTCGACTGGACCTTCTTCTGAGACCGGAGATTCAGGAGTTCAAAGATCACAACGCACCGCTCGAGGAGATCACCCAGTGGGAAGTCACGATAGTCGGCAATCCCAAGCCCAAGATCATGTGGGTGAAGGCCGACGACGGTGCCCGGATCGAGAACGACGACAGGCACGAGCTGACCGAGGACAGGAGGAACAACAAGTACAAGCTGAGGATCAAGGGGGTGCAGTTCGAGGACGCCGGCAACTACAAGGTGGTCGCTGAGAACTCTCTGGGGGAGGTCGCGTCGCAGGCTCAGTTGAGCATACAGAGTGAGTGTACGAGTATGTCGGGTGACCTTGAAAATTGTACGACTAATCTCGGTGGTTCCTCCCGCAAGCTCTCGAGCCGAGCTTCCTGAAGGAGCTCTCGGACGTCCACAGCGACCACAGGGAAGACATCGAGCTGAAGGTCCGAGCGGACGGTATACCAAAGCCCAAGGTCAAGTGGCTGATGAACGGGGTGCCGGTGAAGCAGGATGACCGGCACTTCGTGGCGACCTACGACGAGGGTCAAGTGAGCACCAGCCTCTACATAAAGGAATTCTCGGAGGAGGACGTCGGTACGATCAGCTGCGAGGCCGTCAATTGCGTCGGCAGAGCCGAGACCACCTGCCAACTGGTCATGAACAAGAAGAAGCCAAAGTTCGTCAGCTCCCTGCCGCGGTCTGCCGAACTCGACGAGGGTCAGCCTCTGGAGCTGAGGGTGAAGGTCGAGGGAAGTCCGGTTCCCGCGATCAGCTGGTTCCTGGACGGTGAGCCCATCGTGCCCGACGGCCACTGCAAGATCGAGACTCTGCCCGACGGGTCCTCCAAGTTGACCATCGAACGACTCAAGCCGACCGACTGCGGGGCTTACAAGGTCGTCGTGAAGAATGCCAGCGGGGAGGACAGTAGCCTATGCGCCGTTGCCGTAAAACGTGAGTCCGTCAGCAGCTTTCTCTTATTCCGTCGTCGGGTACACCACCCGCCTCCTCTTCTTCATGTACGATCCTCCTCATCGTTCGTTCCTTCCTCTCGTGTGTCGAGCAGCCTCGTCCAGGAAGCCGTCCTTCTCCCAGGCGTTGGAAGACGCGAAGGTCGTCAGCGGAGAACCCCTGAGACTGGAGGCCCGCGTGGAGGCCTTCCCGAACCCGCAAATCCAGTGGTTCAAGGACGGCATGCCGGTGCGACCATCGAAGGAGATCAGTTTCATCAATGAGCCGAACGGTCTGATCGGTCTGACCATCGACAGGGTAAGACCGGAGGACGCCGGGGTTTATTCTCTGGTGGTCTGGAACACGCTCGGCGAGGTCACCGGGCTCTCGAACGTCGAGGTCGAGGAGAAGGAGCGAAGACCCGATTTCCTCGGCAGCCTGCAGCCGATCACGGTGGTCGAGGGCTTCCCCGCGAAGCTGGAGGTGAAGACCGTGGGGAAGCCCGCCCCCCTCCTCAAGTGGATGCACAACGGCGAGGAGGTCAGACCGGACGGTCGACACGTGAGTATCGTTAGTCAGCCCGACGGCAGGGTGGCCTTGATGATCGACGAGGCGACACCCGAGGATGCCGGGGAGTACGCCGTGGTGGCCTCCAACAGCCAGGGCGAGACTGCCTGCAAGGCCAAGCTGGAGGTCAGTGGCAAGTCAAGGCCGGACCTTCCCGAGGAGAAGCCGAGCTTCCTCTGCCCGCTGAGGGACGCGTCGGTCGAGGAGGGTCAACCGCTGATCCTCTCGGCCAGTTTCGTCGGCAACCCGATCCCCGAGGTGTCTTGGACGAAGGACGGCGAGGTCGTCAAGCCGGAGCTTACCGGAAGGACGATGCTGAGCTGCGACGGGAAGCGACTGGGACTGGAGATCAACCCCAGCGAACCGAGGGATGCCGGGGTCTATCGGTGCAAGATCAAGAACCCCCTTGGCGAGGACGAGTGCGGCGCCGAGGCCATCGTCAGGAAGGTCTTCCAGCCACCGAAGTTCACGCAGAGGTTCAGCGACCTTCAGCAATTGCCGAATTGCGACGCCAAGTTTCCTGCCAGGGTCATCGGGGTGCCAAGGCCGGACATTGCTTGGTACTTCAATGACGCTCCCATCCTGGCGGATAGCGGCAAGTATAAGATGAAGCGCGACGGGGATGCCTGCTGCCTGTACGTGAAGGATTGCACCCCCGAGGACTCTGGCAGGTACACTTGCAAGGCCGTCAACAAGGAGGGAGAAGTCGAGTGCGGCGCTAAACTCGACGTTGTTCAAAAGATGTGAGTAAAAATCCCGCGAGTTCCTCTCCTCCCTCTTGTGCCCGTTTTTTCACGATTTCTTCAACAACGGGGAACGTTTTTTGGCGCAGAGACAAAAGTCAGAGGGTGGAGCCGCCGTCGTTCATGAAGAGGATCGGGGACTGCGAGATCTACCGGGGAATGGCGGCGAAGTTTACGGCTTGCGTCACGGGAATCCCAGAGCCCGAGTTCGAGTGGTTCAGAAACGACGATAAGCTATGGCCGACCGACAGAATTCAGATGGACCAGGAAGGGAGTCTGTTGCGTCTGACGATTCGCCACGTCGACGACCTGGACGCCGGGACCTACAGGCTGAGGATCTTCAACCCCCACGGTGAAGATTCGTGCAGCGCCGAGCTTATTTACGAATGTGAGTGGTTTTGTCCACGTCCCCCCCCCCCCCCCACCCCACTCCCGCCACCTCTCCCTTCGTCCCTTTTCCACGGTACAGTGGCCCAATCTCACCGATTGACTGTCGCCGCCGTAGCTCTAGAGCCAAGGTCAAAGAAACCACTGGCGGACCAGTACACGGACTACGACAAGTACCGGAAGTCCGGCATCCCACTTCCACTGGCGGACCGACCGATCATCAGCCGCATGATGGACAGACACCTGACCCTCTCGTGGAAGCCGTCGATCCCAATCGGCCCCAGGATCCCGGTCACCTACCTGGTGGAGATGTGCGAGCTACCGGACGGCGAGTGGTTCACCGCGAGGTCCGGCATCCGCAGCTGCCTCTGCGACATCAGGAACCTCATCCCCTTCAAGGACTACAAGTTCCGCGTGAGGGTGGAGAACAAGTACGGCATCAGCGACCCATCGCCGTTCGCGCAGACCTACCGCGCGAAGCTGGAGCCGGAACCCCCGAAGTTCTTCCCGTACCTGGCGCCGGGAATCGACTTCCGGCCGGAGACCAGCCCCTACTTCCCGAAGGACTTTGACATCGAGCGACCGCCGCACGACGGCTACGCCCAGGCCCCGAGGTTCCTCCGGCAGGAGCACGACACCCAGTACGGGGTGAAGAACCACAACTGCAACCTCTTCTGGTTCGTCTACGGGTACCCGAAGCCGAAGATGACCTACTACTTCAACGACGAGCTCATCGAGTCCGGAGGTCGCTACGACCAGAGCTACACGAGGAACGGCCAGGCCACCCTCTTCATCAACAAGATGCTCGAGAGGGACGAGGGCATCTACGAGGCGGTCGCCAGCAACGAGCACGGCGAGGCCAGACAGAGGGTCAAGCTGGCCTGTGCCGAGTACCCGGCGTTCCTGCAGAGACCCGAGGAGACGATCGTCCTGCTCAGGAGAAGCGGCACCCTGACGGCGCGCGTCACCGGGGTCCCCTACCCGGACATCAAGTGGTTCAAGGACTGGAAGCCCATTGCCGCGTCCTCGAGGATCAAGGTCGGTGAGATGGCGCGTGTTTGACCTTGACCTTGACCTTGACGCCGTTTCTCTGGAAATTCAATCCCGCGTTCCCGGTTCTCATTGCAGATTCAGTTCGTCGAGCCGGACACCTCGATCCTGACGATCGACGAGGCCATCGCCAAGGACGAGGGTCTCTACTCGATCAGCGCGGGCAACGTGGCGGGTTCGATCTCCTCCTCGGTGATGGTCCACGTGGAGATGAACGAGCAGGAGTTCGGCTACAGGACGTACCGCAGGAAACCGGACATCAAGGCCAAGGACAGGGCGATAAGCGACGCGTACGACCTTGGCGACGAGCTGGGTCGCGGTACCCAGGGCGTGACGTATCACGCGGTCGAGCGTAGCACCGGCCGGAACTTTGCCGCGAAGACGATGCACGGGCTCCGGGAGTTCAAGCCCTTCATGGTCAACGAGCTGGACGTCATGAACAACCTGAACCACCGGAAGCTGCTGAGGTTGCACGACGCCTACGAGAGGGACAACTCGCTGACCCTGGTGATGGAGTTGGCGGCCGGCGGGGAGCTGGCGGAGAACCTGACGAGGCAGCCGAGCTACACGGAGCGCGAGGTCGCCGGCTACATCAGGCAGCTCCTCCAGGGTCTCGAGTACATGCACGACAACCACTACGCCCACCTGGGCCTGACCTTGGGCGACCTGATGATCGCGCACCCCGGCGGCGACGAGCTCAAACTCGGTGACTTTGGACTCGCGCGCAGAATCTCCTCGGCGAAACTGATGACCTTGACCTACGGAGTGCCGGAGTACCTCTCGCCGGAGGTCTCGAACAACGAGGGCGTCAGCTACCCGACGGACATGTGGGCCGTCGGGATCATAACTCACATCCTCCTCTCGGGGATATCGCCGTTCAGGGCCGCGAACGACAAGGAGACCCTCATCAGGATCAGGGAGGGTCGTCAACTGGAATTCGACAACGACAGGTGGAACGACATCTCGAACGAGGCCAAGGACTTCATTCGTAGCCTTCTGGTCTATCAACCGGAGAAGAGACTGAACGTGCGGGCCGCCCTGGCACATCCCTGGTTCAGTTTCAGCCTCGACTCCCATCATCATCAGCAGCAGCAGCAACAACAACAACAACAGCACAGAATCCCCTCCGAGTACCTCGGCAGTTACTACAAGCTCTTCAGGGAGTGGTACGGCAATGCCTCCTGCAGAACCTGGTACCGGAGGAGAAGGTTGAGCTGCGCCTTCGAGCACCCGACGAGGATGATCTATCCGCCCGGGTACAGATTCACCCCGGAGCCGGAGACCCCACCTTCGCGACGACCGCAACCCCCTCATCAGGACCACGGGCCCTGGTACGATTATCAGCTGCCGACGAGGGAGCCGATCGACACGGAAATTGGCCTGGTGAAGAGCGAGGGTCACTATCAGACCGGACCCGACACCTATTTGCTGCAGCTTCGCGACACCGGCTTCCCCGTGCGTCTGCGCGAGTACATGAAGGTCGCGTGCAACCGCAGCCCCGGGTACTCGCGCTCGATCGCCGAGGACCAGCACTTCGATTGGCGAGCTCCGATCATCCGCGAGCGTCGACGCTTCACCGACGTCATGGACGAGGAGATCGACGACGAGAGGAGGGAGAGGATCAACAGGTACGGCGCGCCCGACAACTTCACCACCCCGAGACGTCTGAAGCACGAGCTAGGCACGAGGCTGGAGAGCTACGTCGAGGCCGACGCCATGCTCGAGTCGAAGAAGAAGGGTCATCCCCCGTTCTTCAGGGAGAAGCCGCAGATCAAACCGATCCAGGAGGGCAAACGCGCCTGCCTCAGCTGTCTGGTGGTGGGCGACCCCAACCCCTCGGTCCAATGGTACAAGAACGACCTGCTCATCCAGGAGACCAAGAGGATCAAGGTCACGGAGGATTCCGAGGGAAGGTCCATCCTTAGCTTCGAGCCTGCCAAGGAACACGACATCGGCATCTACAAGGTCGTCGCCAGGAACCCTCTGGGTCAGAGCATCGTCAGGACCAGGGTGCTCTTGGCCAGTGTACCATCGGCGCCGGACTCCCCAGAGGTGAGAGAGACCCCCTCCTCTAGGTCATCCTATTGAGTTCCCGACTTTTCAAGGTCTCTCGCGTATACTTACGTCGTTTTTTCGCACAGGCTACCGAGGTGTCGGACACGGAGGTGCTTTTGCGTTGGAAGCAGCCGAAGGACGACGGGAACTCGGCGGTCCTCTGCTACAACCTGCAGTACCGGGAGGGCGATGCGATCCAGTGGATCGACGCAGCGAGCAACATCGACCACGAGTTCTTCGTGGTGAAGAGCCTCAAGCAGGACACCAGCTACAACTTCAGGTTGGCCGCGAGGAACAGGATCGGCTGGAGCGAGCACGGGATCCCCACGAAGCTGATAAAGACCAAGGCCGAGGGCTCGCCGAAGGTGCAGGTGACCAGAGCCATGAAGCACCTGCAGCAGCTGACGGAGTCCGGGCAGGAGATCGTCCTTGAGGAGGACAAGGTGCACATCGACTATTCCCAGGAGGAGAGCCCGGTCGAGTGGTCCGCCGAGAGTCAGCCGAGCAACAAGTACAGCTTCATATCGGAATTGTTCAGGGGTGAGTTTTCGGTGGTGGTCAAGGGCATCGAGAGGGCGACCAACCGGGTGATCGTGGCGAAGATCCTCGAGCTGGGCTCCAGCAACGAGCAGGAGAAGCAGGTGAACCGCGAGTACGAGGCCCTGCGCTCCCTGAGACACGAGAGGATCGCCCTCCTGGAGGCGGCGTACAAGTCGCCGGGTTCGCCGCTCGCCGTCTTCATCCTCGAGAAGCTCCAAGGTGCGGACGTCGTCAGCTACTTCTCCAGTCGTCACGAGTACTCGGAGAACTGCGTCGCCACCGTCATCGCGCAGATCCTCGACGGCCTTCAGTACCTGCACTGGCGAGGATTCTGCCACTTGGACATTCAGCCCGACAACGTCGTCATGGCCTCCGTCAGGTCGGTCCAGGTCAAGCTGGTGGACTTTGGCTCCGCCAGGAGGGTCAACAAGCTCGGCACTCAAGTTCTCAAGAGTTGCGGCCACCCCGAGTACAGGGCACCCGAGATCTACGCCGATGAAATGGCTTATCCACAGACGGACATCTGGATGGTCGGGGTCTTGACCTACGTACTGCTGTCCGGTGTCTCGCCGTTCAGGGGGAAAGACCCTGACGAGACCCGGCAGAACATCACCTTTGTCAGGTACAGATTCGAGCATCTTTACAAAGAGTTGAGCCAAGAAGCCACGAGATTCTTAATGTTGCTCTTCAAACGCGCTCCAAGGTAAGTCTCCTTTCATCTGTTTTCTTCTATTTTCTTTTCTCCGTGAGTTCTAATGCTTCTTTCTTCTGCCCTTCGGATTCACCCTTCACTCTGGTTCTGATCTTCGTCGTATCATCTTTAGCAAGAGGCCGGTGACGGAGGAGTGTCACGAGCACAGATGGCTCATGCCAACGGAGTACATGATTAAGAAACGAGAGAGAGCGATCTTCTTGGGTAATAGATTGAAGGAATACAGCGACGCGTATCATGAGGAAAAATTGAAATCAGCCTCGCAGACTGACAATTTGGCAACGGAAGCGATATTGGGCTCTAGCAGACAATTGATCAGATCTACCAGTATACAAGACGAATTACTCACTACTTTCTAAAATAGCTCATACTATCTGTAAACTTAAGAATTTTCCATTTAAAAACTTATTCATCCGATATTCGGTCTATGTGGAAATTTGCGAAGAAGGAAAAGGGAGAAAGATCAAAACGGTCGCCAGATATGTTTAAATTCGACTAATGTCTCTCTCACTCTCTCCTTTTCCCTTTCTCTTTCTTTCTTTCGTAAAAATTTCAATTACATTACATTACTTTACTTTTCAACAATAAGCCACTTCATCGATTATATTGTTTGATTCTAATACCAAACACACACACACACGCACACACACACACACAAAGGTCAAATGTATCTATTATTTATCTATAATATAATTCACCCTGCATTAATAAATTAGAATAAATATCGATTATCAAAGTGGAAATATTATTGAAATAAAAATACAAAAACTTTTAATGGTGCATAACGATTTCAATGGTGCATAGTGAGTTCAATAGGGAGAACTGGGCTATACTTTCTATACATGCATCTATTCCATCTTTTCCAAGAATTTCATACTGAAAATCATCTCAGATTTATCTCCTCTACAACTCCTTGGAATTTTTAGAAAATTAACTTTTGTGATTAAATGTATTGAATTTATTTACAGATCATGATTACAATGTTTTTTCTTTATCAAAAACAATTCTTATTTTACGCATTTTTATGCATTCAAAAAATTATTAAAATTCGCATTACTAGATCTTCAAATTATAATTATTCTTCTATATACAAACTTTTAATACATAGGAAAAATTACTCAATAGATTATAATATAAATATAATAAAAATATAATATAATTAGAATGATGAAGAGAGGATGAGAAGAAAGTGGAAGGAAAGGGAAAAAAGAAACAGAAGAAATTGGAAATATTTAATTACAGAAAAGAGACTAGTAGCAAAATTTGAATTTACACTAATTAGGAGTAAAGATTTAATATATGTTCCTTATAACATCTCTAGAAAAAAAAAAAAAAAAAAAAAAAAAAAAAATTATTTAAAATATATAATATCAATTGTTTAAAATCATCTCTTTGCATATAACATAACATAACACTTTACTTTACTATAAAATGACTCCTTATCCTTTATATATTGTTCAGCTGCTTCTCTATTTAAAGGGTCATCAAAATTCAGCAGATCCTGTGATAAATGACATTAATTAAAGGTATGTAAGGAATAAAACAAAATATAAACTTACTGTAAATAATGAATTTAAACCCCAAACAACATCCTTAAGTTTACGAGTTGGCGCCCATCCCATACCATCTATACTATTTTGCCTCAATATTGATAAACACACATTTCCATCTTCACTTATATTAGGATGCCATAGCTTTGTTAAACACTTTACCATAGGAGGCTAAAACAATAAAAATAACCCAGCTGTTAAAGCAGTCATTAAGACTTGCCAATAAACTCCTTTGAAATATAAATATATGACAGTTACAGTCATATTATAATCCTCTGAAACATTAATTTGGAAGTAAAATTTTCCACCAGCCCAGTATCCTTCATCAGGTATAATCAAAAGAGAAAATTCATGTAACCTGTGTGGATCATCAAAAGTTACTTGACAGGTAGAGGGAAGAGTTTGCTCCATTTCTTGAACCTACGAAGCAATATTTTCTATATAATAAGCTAGCAAGTTACATTCAAGTACTTCTGAAAATTATACAGTACCTCTTTAATTAGCAATTTATCTCTAACTGAAACCCGCTTGTTTTGATCTTTATTTATCGAATTGGGAATATCATTGTCTTTCTTTAATTTTCCCCGTAATGTTATCATATTTACAATATTTGTATTTGCATAAAGACACTGATCAATTTCTATTAGATGCTTCGCTAAAGCTTTTCTATATTAACTTTTATTTTAACAAATATGTTTCTCTTATAGGTTAAGAAATAGCACTTAAAGCTTTTTAAGTTATAGATCAATTGCAGATTAATCAAAATTATAGATGTGGTATTCTTTTCGTTAAAATAATACGGGTATTTGTTTTTACACTAATAATATTCTAACAACAATAAATCGAGCTGCTCAACATTTTATTTTAAATGCAAATACATAACGATATAAACACACAAAATATGTGTATGCAAACACATTTAACAAACGGCACCGGTTGAAGCTCAGCAAAACTCTCGAAATTTTACGGAATTGATCAAGGCGCAACTAGTTTCTGCTTTAGGAATTAAATATTTCTGGTAGAATGATGTCGGTAAACCTATGGTATAGTAATTGTAGCAGTCGATATCACAGGTGGTGATTTTTACGACTTTACAATTTTTATATGATTATTGATATTAATACTAATTTTATCAAAAATTACTCGAAAATCTTTTTTTAGGAGTGGTGATAGGTCAATATTAAATTCTCTTAAAAAATAATTCAGGCGCCGCAATACCCCACATACATATAGCTTTGCAATATATATTCCATAAATTCAAGGAGTGGTAGAGGGGCTGATTCTGAAACGATTTTTTATTTACCACTTTTTGATCCAAGGCTTAATTTTCAAGATATACAATGATATAGGTACTATAAGTTAGACGGAACCAGTCGGTGAAGTGAGAGGGTGACACTCTGTCTCACTTCAACTATATATCTGTCTCTGTCTAACTAAAAGTACCTTTATCATAGAATATTTTGAAAATTAATTCCCTCTACAATCCCTTAAATTTATGGAATATATCAATGTTACACCCTGTATATAGACGAATAGAGAATGAGATATACAGTTAATAATGATACTTGTTATTTCATCAAAAGTGTTAAAATTTTCTTATTAAAACTCACTTTTATTATTTAGACTAGTTTTCTAAAATATCACAAGTGTGATAAAATTAGAGATAAATTAAAAATAAAAAATGTCAATTAATACGTACATAAATATTAGGTAAAAGTGTGAAGAAAAATTTGAGGAAAGAGAGATTTAAAAGATCCTTCGAAGAATCATGCGAAAATTATAAAAATATTGGGTGTTAAATATTGTAATAAAATATAATTAAATGGATATCAATAATTCTATCGAATAGAAACATGTATCGTCATTATAATATTACAATTAATTATAACTCGTAGCATCGACGTGGCAGAAAAAACAAAAATTATACATATTCCTGTACAGAGAGACCTGGAGTACGATAGACTCCGCTGAATAGAATAGTGCGAGTGGGTTTGTCATAGATGAAATAGATAAAGGGATGATTGGCATTAAAGATGGCAGGCTCCGAAGGTCTGCTAGATCGAAAACTGAAGATCGCTGTTGCGGCGGCTGCGGTCGTTCCTTCTTCGGTGACTTCAATTTTTGCTCTATGCACTGCATCGCCAATATGCAATCCTGCTTCGCCATCAGCGACGAATCCTCGTAGATCCGCGGATAGCGTAAGGACATCACCAGCCCCCAAAGCTGGAAGCAACTGACCCAAGGGAAGTTCCCGTTCGACTTCGAAACGTGGAATGGAGACTTCAACTTCGTGTAGCGGCATTCCATCATCGAGCAGCTCCTTGAACTCCTGAGAACCTTTCTCAGTTGCTAATCTCTCGATTAATTGTCTTACGCCATCGCGATCGTTTACAACTGGTTGTTGCGGATCGTTGTTAATAGCCCTGGCCGTTGCAAATGGTGGAAGTAGTACGTACATCGACACCTCTTGACCTTTGTACGGTAATTCCAGGATATGAGCACCCAATTCTTCAGAGACAACTGTAAAAACATCGTTTTTCCAATAAGATAATTAGATCTCGTTATTGAACAGGATCAACGTACAACTTGAATGTGCTTACGCGATCAATCCAATATCTTACCGTAATTAAAAGTCTTCTTCTGTCTCATGAACTTAATAACAGAGTTCTGAGAACCGGAAGTATAAAAGATATCTTTTTTAGAGTTGGCAGGATCAAATCTACTCTGCCAGAAACCTTTGAAGAAGACGGCATTCGACAAAACACAGTCAGTTTGATCGTCGATGCTTCCTTCGGGAAGAAGTTCCTGGATTTGACCCTTCGTGGTATTGCTAACCCAGTCGTTTATGCGTTTTCTCGCATCAGCGGGATTCTTTTTGAAGTCGATCTTTTCCAATTCATCGTCAAAGAAATCGAACATGCATTCTCGCAATTTTTTAGAATCCGTCAACCACAGCTTATTGGCTGACCTGTAGATATAGTCAGAAGTGCTATTTTCCTAAATGCACAGAATAAACAAATTATTAGACACAAATCGAAGATCTAGTCAACGCGGCAATGCAGAATGCAAAATGGGCGTAATTTTAAATCTTTTTTCCAACTCGCGTATTTCTCTTTCTTTCCTTTATATTGTGTGTTTCTAACGGTGACCTCGACTGATTACTGGTCTTACTGATAAAATTGATCGTTCAATAAAGAATCGAGGGAAGTAAAAGATAATTACCTGAGAATCGCGCTGTTGTCGAATGGATTTTTCGAAGGCGTAGAACCTTTGAACGTCGATCTTGGATAATTCTTCGGGGATATCCAGGGCCTTTTTCAACGAAGTCTCCGTGGTACCTCTAGCTCCAAAGTACGCCAAGGTCAAAGCTTGATGCAGACTATGCGGACTGAAGAATATGTTATCTTTGGACTCGATGAGCGCTGCTTTCCTCAGTGAATTCACGGCAAAACTAAAGCGAGCATTTGTCAAGCCCTTTTTCGCCTCCTGATTCATCGTGGAAGGGTTGTCGTTCCCCGTCAAGCATTGTCCCGAAATCCCCGTGATGAGAATGCAAAGGGCCACGAAGAGCTGCAATGCAAAATTGCTTTTTAATTTAGATTCGAGAAATGACGTTTCTACCAAAAGAAATCTCTGATGCGTTCCTCAATGGTTCGATGAGCATCGATTTATTCGCGCGTGCAGATATGGGACGACGAAGGGGCGGAGGGGAGGGAGGGTTTATTGGCGAATTGCTCGTTCCCCGAGAAAACTTTCTCCGAGAAAAGAGAAAATCCAAAGTGAACCGGTCTCGCGAGCCTGAAAATCAACGAAGGAAAAAAAAAGAGCACCACCCTCTCGTCATTGAGTCGATTTCGCAATTAGCTTTGACCATTCCGCGACCGCCTTGAATAATTTATTCAGCTTTCTGGCTTTCTGGATCGGAGGCCAAGCGAACTCTGATAAATTAATCTGCGCAGTCCAAAAATTTCTCTCCACGCAAAGTACAACGACAAGCTCCTCGAATGCGCCGAGCAAAGTCTCCGTGCGAGAGGAAGACAAATTTACCAAAGTATTGAGAAATACAGAGGAGGAAACGTCGAAATGAGTGAAAGCAGAAAGCAGAAAGCAGAGAGACCAGCGTGACATCATAGAATACTACTCTCTCGGGCTTTCTTATGTCCGATTAATGAATGACGAAAGCGATCACTTTCGCGACCTTCCTTCTCTTCGACCTAAATCACATTTGAAATTGGTGCGATTTTCATCACGCTCCAAAACTTTTCGCTACAAATGAAACTATTTCGCGCATTCTGTCGAGAGACGGACATTAGCGCGTGAAAAGTTTTACTTTTACATTTTCTGCTTTATTCAATTTTTACATCGAATCGCGCGCAGTTCTCATTTTACATTACAATTATTTACATTACAAAGAGGAGCATTCCTATGTTCGTCATCGTGGATAATCCTTACGCGCGTAACGCATACGTAATGCCCATTCACTATCCATTCGATCAATTTTAAATATACTTTTCAATTTTGCTCGACTATTTAGAAACCTTTTTTTTTCTATAAACTCACTGCTATTGAATTCATGATGACAATTTTTCTCCAAGTAAATCAATCGTGCAAATTAGAAGCGCATTGCGAAGTAAAATGAACACTTTAACAGTGCAAGTCCACTATGATACTAAACAGATTTATAAACCCAACTGAGGACGAACAAACTACACAACGAGCAAGTGTATCCAAGCAGGGAGGACCCCACCATCACCTTTAAGCCATTAAAACAAGTAGGCCCCACTATTTTTACTTCGCGCGCGCGCGTTCGTACTCACGCACGCACCCACACATGCTTCTGGATGTTCTGGACTTTCCAGCCAAAACACGTGCTATATCAATGGTCACGCCTATTTCCATCATCATCATCATCAACTCCAGAATTGTTATTCTACACTAATTCGTTTCTCTGTATTATACATATACGCATACACATACGTTTAGAGAGATAGAGACAGAGAGAGAGAGAGAGAGAGAGCATGTATGGGTACAGATGTATGTGTACTCATAACTAAACGCATTAGGAAGAATAGGCGCGTTGTAGCATTTGAAATAACTTGACGTACTAATTAATATCCTGAAATCTTTCTACACTATGCAAACAAATCAATTTTCCTTTATACCGATGTATACTGAAAAATGTCCAAACGTTATGTTACACAAAAAATATGTAAAATAGAAATAAAATTCATGAGAAAAACAATTTGGAGTAAAACTATGAATCAATCCCATCTACATTTCTCAACTATATAAATGATTTATAGTTTGTTAGCAGTAATCTTCGCACAACCAAGGTCATCACGATCATTCCAAAACTGGGCTAATTTCTCTAGTTTCTTACAAACCCAATAAGTCCTGCAAAAAAAAAATGTTCTTGCGCATCCTCGAGTATAAATAAGTAGTGGAATTACCCATTCTCACCTTGGGAAAATACATTACATCAATCATTCGTTTCTTCACCGTGGAAAACCAATGTTTCTATCTTCCATACAAATTTTTCTTAATTTAGGAAAGAATTACTTCACACAGGGAAAACTTATCTTACAATATTTCTATTAACAAAAAACCTTGTTGAAAAAATTAAGTTTTTGGAAATAATACGGTAAAACTATAGGATGGTGCAATATTAAAAAAGAAAGTTTTAACAAAATAAAATGAAGTATTATTGAGTTAATAATTAACGAAAGAGTAATCAATCTGATCTAAAAGAATATTTATCATAATAAAAGCATTTCCTACCTTCATTGTCGTCATAATAATTGTCATACGGAAGAGCACACCTTATTAACGAATTGCTTGCGCAAAAACTAAAACGGAACTGAGCAAACCATCAGCAATTCTTATTTTATACACGTTAAACGTTTCGTGTGTTGACAGTCGGTGGATTTACTTTGTTACTTGATTTAGATGTGTCTGTGGATTTACAGCACCAACACAACCAACTCTTCTACGGTTGAGAGACGGGAAAATCCCAAGAGAGGAGAATTCATAATTGCTGCAGCACGTACTGTTCGTGGAAAAAGTTTTTTGTATTTCGGTCAAAACTCGAAACAAAAGCTGCACCCAATGCAGTAATGGAAGTGACATAAAATTTCTAAAATTTATATATATTTACACTTTATTTATATTTCATATAAAATATCACAACTTTTGAACAGTCTTCAATTAGGAAAAACTTTTAAATGAAGAACTAATATTAAAAAACATTTATATCGTTTATTATTAAAAAAATATTCTTCTTTTTCTTACTCTTCAAGTTATAAATTATTTAACAAACAGTAAAGAGATAAAAAATTTTAACTAACATAAAATATCCTCAATACTGATCAAGTTTTATTCTATGTAGTGTGCATTAGTTGATTCACAAAAAATTCGACTAGAAACCTCAAAAATAATATTGAATCTATGAACTTTATATATTTCTCTATATTTTCATTTCTTTGTGTGATTCAAACAATCTGAGGTTCGATTTCTTCATTCTTGACAATCAAGAATAATTTAAATTTTTCGCCTTTTCTATAAAACATTGTTGCGGTGAAGATTGCCATTGCCATAAATAAGACCCCCAATATTAAGTAGTAACAGCCATAAATGATAAACTAAAATATAAATTATGATATAAATATTTCATTACAATATTATCCTTGCTATCTTACCTGTTGTCTTATATTCAAGTTTAAGGGTCCATCAACAACAATAACAGTTAATATACTTTGAAACAGAAGAGTTAAAAAAGTATTTATTCCAAATATCAATCCATAACTATCTTCTGATATATATTTTGCTACCTCGAAACTACAAAAATAAGATTACTTGTAACTGTGTGCCTATTTAATCATTATTTGATACTAAAACTTGACGAATCTCACTCACTTGGCGACGGTAATAATTGTATGATAAACAATTCCAAATACAACATAAACAGCATAGGATATCCATATATTGAAAGTTCTTGCTGCAATTATTACTAAAACACCTTCTAAAATTGAAAATAGTGACAATGTTGCTTCTCCCACTAAAGGCCAATTTAAAGGAACCTTTGAGATACTAAAAACTGCTGCAGCACCTAAAAAATATTCATTCTATAAAAATAAAATGAAAGAATAATTATATTATATCACTAATGATAATTACCTATAATTGTATACATAGCATCTACAGCACCATTATAAAGTTTTTCATCTGCTTTTATAGTGGCTTTCCAGAGTAATTGCATATAAGTAGCAACTTGTAAATATCCACAAGTAGCAAAGGCCCACCAAATGGACCATTTTACTACGTGAATATTTGTATATGCTGACACAAAGTCATTCCATAATAAAATGAATGCTTTCTTAGTTTGATGTCTTATAGAATTTTTTTTGACATTAGAAGTAGATCGATCCAAGTTTAAGTTTGTTTGTAAGTCAGAATTATTAGCAGATACATATTGCTTTGACGAGTGAAAATAAATCGATCGTTCAACAGTAGGTAAGAAAAAAGCAAATACCAATGAAATAGCAAGAGCTATAAAACAGAAAAGACTAAAGTATTACATAATTTTTCTAGTAGTAAATTGGAACAAATAAGTATAGTACCTATTGTTGTAATAAGAGTTAATTGGTGATAATCTAATAAATAGAAGGAAGAAGTGATTTGAGCAACCACTGCTGACATAAAACGGCCTATTAAGGAAGCACCTTTTGTATGACCTGTTACCTCCTGGTAATGCTTTTTATCGACCTTAGCATATATATATGTATAATATGCTACTTCTGCAGAAAGAAATAAACCATAGAAAAATTCAACAACTTGCATAGAGAGCAATGTCGTTCCTAGCATTAGTGTGAGAAAAGTGATAGTCCCTGACAGACTGCATAAAATAATGATTGGCTTGTATCGTGCCATATCTGTTATTAGGAACACAAAAATTAAAGTTGCTAGGTAACTATATGTACTAATAGGATAGATATCTTGATTTACCTGGAATTTAATTTTACCTTTAAGACATATGCAAGAATCGTGTTCATAGGCATTCAAATACATTTAAATCTTAGAACTTACTTGATCATCTGTAAAATTTTTCCATTTTCCAGTCATGTAATGAGTGACAAAAGATTCCGATGGTCGGAAATCTTTCAGGAACCCAAATATGCATAATAGTAATGAAATCTTCCACCACTTCATAACTTAAATAAAAATATTACTGAAACAAATATAACAATTATAGTCACAATTGATGAATCAATTAATCAAACATAAATGATATGATTACCTTTGTGTCACGAAACGATTAAAAGCATTTATAGCTTTAGGATTTAAGTAAAATTTATATGAGATATAAAGAGATAAACTATTAATGAAAGGAATAATGAGTATGAAAAAATAAGTGAAATTAAGGAGATACCGATTTTATATCATTCTTTACGTAATATTAATAAAGTTCAAGTACTTTTTACTTATCTAGCGGTATATTCAAACAATTAAAAATGAACTTTACTTGTACACAATCCGTGTACTTAAGATTGAATTCAATGTGAAATGGGAACAATCAACATAATCTTATATCGATGGATACCAGTATCTCCACGTGCTAAGCACACACTGGAAGATATTAATCGAACAGCTGATCAGCCGGCATAAAAAAAAATCAGCATTCTCACATATTACTTTGCTAAGCACATCAAATTACACATAACTTATACCAATTTTCATTAACAATGCACATTTTTTCACGTTGGTTAATCCACATCTGTGTCCTTTCTTATATAAAATTTCATGCAAGTTAATCATTTCTGTTAACTAATAATCTTCAAAAAGAATATCATTCTATCGAATTAGAAAAATTAGAAATGTACTTTACATTATCAATTAATAATATAGCACGATAGAGCGAATAATTTGAGAAAATATCCTCATGATGGTTGAACTTTATTAACTTAAATTGGTTCAATTTTATAAACATTGCTATTATTATTATCGTTATTATTATTATAGTTTTTTGATGTATCTATTGGGTAATTTGAATCAATCAAAAAGTATCTAACTTCATGCGGCATAACTGTCAACATGAAGAACACGAGATAATGATAAAAGTATTTGACAATAAAATGCATAATTCGATCAAACAAATAAACTCATTATTCGCAAAGATTTGATGGTTCAATTAAATAACTTTTTAGAAGCAATATGTACCGCACAAATGTAAGAATCCAATAAGTAAATTTTTAATGTACACATGTGTATATGCCATATACATATACATGGTTAAACATTATATAAGTAATATTTATATTGTAACATTCTCCGTTAGATATTAAAAATAGAAATGTAAGAAACCTAAATCAGTTTTATAAATAACTCAGAAATTTTCATTATATTTGTGTGTCTGCGTGACAGAACGGTCAACCTCAAAGAACTAATGTTCAACCAATTCTCCAAAATCGAGCAAATGCCAGGCATCAGGGTAACATGAATGCTTCATTGACTGTTTCGGAACAATTTAAGGAATCATGGCTAACAGCTATTATTGGTTCAATTTTACTAGCTATAGGAATGTGTCTGTTATTTTGGAATGAGGTACTAACATGCCTTTACCACTGATATATGATTTTCATTTTAATAAACAAATTATTCTTAGGATAGAGCTGCTAAAGTAGCTAATTCATTAGAGGAAGCATTCAGAAATGTTGTTGTAATACCAAATAGCAATCAGTTAATGCCAGAATTTGAAGGTCGATTAGTTTATGTATCAGGAAAAATATCAGTCTCTGAACCATTGACCGAGCCTGATTATGGTATAATTGTATCTGGTATTAAATTAAAAAGAAGAGTACAAATGTATCAATGGATAGAAATCGAAGAAGAGCAAAGGTATTATTATTGATACTTTTTAATATGTAATAGTTCCTTAGTTCCTTAATTATTTTAAGATTAATTTTCTTTTTTAGTTTTGGTGGAGTATCGGATGACCAAAAGCATTATTACTATACAACAGATTGGAAAGATAAACTTATAGATTCAGAGTCATTTTATATTAGAACTGGACATCATAATCCAAAGCAAATTCCTATTAAAAGTCAGGTTCAAATTACTACCGAAGCAAAAATCGGAACATACACTCTTGGATCAGAATTGAAAAAGAAATTCAATGATTTCGTTGAAGTAACCAGTGATGAGAGACCCGAACGCAAAGATATCAAAATGCATTCTGGTTTATATTATCATAGTACTGATCTGTGGAATCCTCAAGTGAGTTAATTTATACCGTTCGTTAATTATAATTCAAGTTTTGATAAAATTTTATAATTCTAGGTAGGAGACATTAGGATTCAATTTTCTTATGCAGGGAAAGCTGGTGATGTATATTCTGTTGTGGGTATGTTAAAAAAAGGAATTATTGTTCCTTATGTAACTTCACATGGTGAAGAAGTCTTACTGCAAAGAAAGCATAAAGTTTTGGTAGATCAGATGTTTCATTTGGAACATGTACACAATTATTGGCGTACTTGGAGTATAAGGTAAGCTTTCAATTTTTCCAATATATTTAATTGTACAAACGCACGATTCATCGACTAATTTGATTTCTAATTATTTCAGAGGTTTGGGATGGCTAGTTTTATTTCTAGCAGCAACATGCTTGGCAAATATATTAAGAACAATTATTTTGAATTCAACCTTTTTATGTGGTATAATAGCTGTCGACTCCTTAACTATATCTGTTTCTATGTCTATTAGTTTGTTGGTCATTGGATTCGCATGGGTATGGTATCGACCCATTATTGGCTTATGCCTGGCACTTGCTAGTTTATTCCCATTTATCTACTCAACGATTACATCTGCGCCTCAATATCAACAACGTGATAATTACAGAAGATTATAGACATTAACAGATTTTATTTGTAATATATTTATATAACTTATTTATATTATCTAAGGCTCTCTCTCTCTCTCTCTATATATATATATATATATAGTCTTTTTTAATTTGGTCTAAACTTTACAAACAAGTAAAATAAAATATGTAATAAAACTATTTTTTAAACCATACTATTATGTATTTATTAATTATAACATCTTTATGCTAAAGCATGACAAAAGTATAATAAATATAAATTAATAAAATAAATATACAGGATGTAATAATGAATTGTTCCATAAATTTAAAGGGTTGTGGAAAAAATGATAAGACAACTTTTCATTTACCATTTTCCTTTCTGATCCTTACTTTTCAAGATATGCAATTATAAATACTATTAGACTAAAAAAACCTTTATAATTGAATATCTTGAAAATTAAGGTTCAGATGAAAAAATGGTAAATGAAAAATCATCTTAGAATCACTTCCTTCGTAGTCCCTTAAATTTATGGAGCCTGTCATCGTTAATCCCTGTATTTACAGGTGATATTTAGTGCATAATTTCATTCAGTGCACAAATCCTGAAGTTCAGTCAAAATGTTATTGGATATCAACGACTTTGAAGCACTACCTGTAATAGGTATGTAAAAAGATTTGTTTCTTTTAGATACTGGAGTTTTTAAAAAACTAATACTTGATTTTAAACTCATATATTCCTTTACAGATTTTTCACAAATATTTGCATTTTGTTCGCTTAGACAATCGTCTGTTAAAGAGGAGTCTTGACTCGATAGTTTTAAATTAAAAGAGTCACTAAAGCTCTCCTCCATTTTATATTGTTTCATATAAATTTCTTCTTTTGAATTTTTTATATTTGAAGGGAAGACCTGCTCGAGGTCGTTTTTATCTGTTACATCAAGATGATTTTCACAATTACTAAAACTAAGTTTTTGCATATTACTTGCTATTTGTAAATCTTTATCATCATTCTCACTGGAACAGGAAGGAACTTGTACTTCTTCATTCTTCATATCTTTATACAATTCTAAATTCAAATCCCTCTTTACATTATTATCCTGTTCTATTTTTGATTTTGCGATTGAATCATTAAGTTGCAGATTCTGAACAAATTTCAATAACTGTGTATACATAATTTTATTATTTTCCGTTTCTTCTATAAGCCTCTTCAAATGCAATTCAACTACAGTAAGATTTTTCAAATTAAATGTCTGTAAGTCCGCCAATTTACAATTTTGATCTATTTTATGATCTGAATTATCTGAACTTAATTTTACATTATTTGTACTTTCTTTAAAAAATGTCACATTATTTGGTTCAACTATAACCGAAGGCCTATTTATTTGTAGCAATGACATTTCATTTTCTTGATCAACATCTGTTTTTAATTTCATTTCTGATAGAACTTTCATGTTTCTTGAGCTTTTTCTACACAATCTATTTGACAATGAACTAATATTTTCTTTATCCGATCCTTCATTAAAATTTTTTTCTTTGGCCAGGACATTTTTGATGTGCTTTTCTTTTATTTTATTTGGTGGTATTAATAAGCTTTTCCTAGAGGTACTGGTGTATAGAGTACTTGTCTTTTTAACTTTAGGTGTATATTTTTCTAAGTCAACTTTCTTCCTTGCAATAACACTATTATTGTCTTCTTGCTTTATTTTAGTTTGGCTCATTGGTGTTTGATAATTTTCAGAAACAAGATTTAATTTTCTTCTTACTTTTCTTTCAGACAATGCTAATCGCAAATTTTGTTCTGTAAAATTTACATGTATATTATATAGATTTAAGCAATCATAAATAATTGCTAACTTACCCTTTTTTACACTACTCTGACATTTTTTTCGTTCGCTAAAAAGTTGTGTTAACTTTTCAGGCTGTGACTTTTTACGAGCTATAATAAAAATATTTGAAATTTAATATAGTAGTCGTACATTATTGCAATTAAACTTAAAATATTAACATTACCACTTTCTTTATTAGCACTCTTTGGAATCTTAAATAATTGAGAAATTTTCTCAGGTTGCGATCTAGTGGGCTCTGTAACAAATACCTTCTTTCAGAATAGTCAAGTAGCATTCATTCCTATAAATAACATCTGTTGATTTAACTTTTAAATACCTTTCTGATTATCTTGATTCAAGAATGAAATTGATGGTTTTAAAATTCCTGTACATAGAGTTTCCTCATCCTGTAAAAATAAAACACTGGTTATATTTATAACCAAATTGGCATTTAATATTTGCACTTACCGAATTATAAAAACTATTTGATGTCATTTTAAATTCATAAAGATAAAAGAGAAGTGCATCCAGATCTTTATATACTTTTTGGAACAACAAACAATCGCAAGATTCATAAATAAAATCACTCAAATAGAAAGAATCACATACAACGCACTCCGTTTGTTTAACATTATTTGAATCCAATTTTAACGGTTGAAGCCGCCATTTTAAATCTTTTTCGCGCGCTAGTCGCCGTGGTTAAGGTGAATCCAATCAAACCTATACATGAAAATTACTCGAAAATATTCTTGACAATGGGGTAATCGGGAATATTTGGAAAATTAAAAGTAACTTATTACAATAGACAATAGTGAATTCTCCTTGGGTCGAACATTCGGTTAGGAATATTTGTTATAATATAAGTTTTCATGTAACTATTGGCAAGTCCTCATCTACATTCTCCTATTCATTGAATCCGTTCTCAGCGGCCATTTTGTTAAGTTTATTTCTAAACGTATCCCCTCCAAATTGAAAACAACCGAAGGTCGACGCTGTTCTCGATAAAGTATTTTTGGTTAGGTTAATAGCTGAATCGAAGATATTTAATAGTAAGTAAACGATCGTGTTTTAATTTGTCTTCGTCTGAGGTTGATGGAGGAGTAAAAATTTGTGTTGACGTGAGCAAATGTATTTAGTTCAGTTGAGTTTTTAGTGTCTAATTGGGTGGAAGAGGCTTGGCACAAAGAGAGGCTATGGCTACTGCTCTCATCACACGTAAAATACCAATACCCGATATCCTTGATACAACTATAAATTTCCCGCGCAGTTTCATTTTGGTCATCTATTTTCATTTATTATTGAGAGTAAAATCCCTTGGTGTACACTCAATGTTTCTTCTTATAACCTCTAAAGTCATAACCTATATAATATAACCTTAGTTAAACGTCAACATCTTGTTCATTAGATCTTCAAGTATATAAAAAGTAAGCGCAGGCAGTGTGAGAATTAATTTTTATCATCATTTGCGATAACTGTGGCATCGTGACACCACTAAACTAGAATATGTTATGTATGTACGTAGATACACATAATTGTATGTGCATATGTGTGTAGATGCTCGTAACTTTGCGCCAGTGCATGTGCATGTTACATTTTATATTTTTTATTTAGACAGTGTAAATGCATATAATATTTCTAAACAAACAAATATAAAATGAAAATTTGGTAGAGTTGCGCTTCCATTTTTGTCTCTCTCTCTCTCTCTCTCTTTCTCTGTCAGTCACACACACACATATTCGTTTGCTCTATCTCTCTCTCTCTCTCTCTCTTTGCCCCTCTCGTTCTCATTTTCTATCTATCTGTCTCTATCCATCTATCTTGCTCATTTTTCTCTATCCCTATCTCTTTCTTTTTTTTATTTATTTATTTTTTATGGAGGAAACAAAAGTGTACAGGTTTAATAGGTTCAAGTAATTCATTCATTCATTTTATTGAGTAAATCTCATTTTTAACTTTGTAAAATAAAAGGTGCTTATTTCGTAGCAAATCATCTTCTATACAAAAATTTATTATAATATTTGTAATATTTTGATATAAAAAGTAAGTTAGTTTTTAAAATATGAAATTTAATGTTGTTTTTCTTTCTGTTTTTTGCTTTTTTACAGTGATCTCAGTGATTAAGTAATCAATAAAAGTTTATCAAAAATGGATGTTGGTGGTGATTTAGCACTACAATGGGTGGAGGAAGTAGGGAATGTAATACACGAAGAAGTAATATGTGGGCTGGAAGCAGAATTAGTTGCTCCAGAGGAAGAAGTTATTGGAGCATGCGAAGAAGTCGCAGTAGAAGAAACTGTTGAAACAGTATCTGTTCCAACTGGAACAGCAGATTCTGAAATTCTCATGGTTCCACAATCTAGTGACATGGAATCAATTTATATAGTGCCACAAGATCAGGGACATGATTATTTAAATATACAGGTTACGGAAGAAGTAATTACTGACAACTGGGACAGATGTGGACCAGAAGATGGGTAAATATTAATTTGTATTATGATAAGAGAATTTTTCTGATTCTGACTTACTATTATTTATTAAAGATTTATTTCCTACAGGGTTGATATACCCGATACAAAAGTATCCCATGACAATCTACTGGAATATGATGACATGGAAATACCATTACCAATTGATCAAGATTCTTATACAAATACTCGACCTTATCCATGTGATTTTTGCAGTAGAAGGTTCAGAAAGAAAGCTAATTTGATGAATCACATGGTAGCTCACCAAACAGATCGACCGCATGGTTGTAATTTGTGTGGTGCTAGATATGTTAGAAAATGTGATCTTATGAATCATCTCAAAATCCATGCTTATGCTCCATCACGCGATGGCTTGGAAGATGATATGAATGATGACGATTCTTTACCTCCGGAAGAAGAAGAAACCAATAAAGGTAGACGCAAGAAAATGCAATCCAGTGCTCCAAGAAAACGAAAGAACAATACTGCTATATCCAAGAGAAATAATGAAGATATAAAAAGTGATTTAGGAAAATATATTAGTAAATCCTACGATTACGTTGATGAAGATATGCGCCTTTTAGAAGAAATGAGTACGAGAAATTCTGGCCGTAGCGGTAATTACGCCACTAGTTCAAGATGGAATGATCAAATCACATCAGTAACTAATGAACAGCAAGCTCCAAGATGGCCTATTACAGATCCAACCAAGCCGTACGTTTGTCAGTTTTGCGGCGTTGGATTTGCTAGAGAAAAAGCGCTCGCGTCTCATGCTCGTATTCATGGTGGAGATAGTCCATTTGAATGCACAAATTGTGGAGATATGTTTTGGGATGTTACAAGTTTACGGGAACACATTCGAATTAAACATGGCGGAACTATACAATCTGACAATGAAGAATTTGACAATGATGCTACTTATACAGGAGACGAAAGATTTGGTGAATTTTATTGCAGTACTTGTGGCGTTCCTTTTCAACGACTCGAATTATTGAAGCGTCATCAAAAGTAAGACTTGCTTCTCATTTTTACTCACTAATAAATAATTGATCAATTAAAGCACATAATCCAAATAAACAGAGATAAAGTAATTGAGGGTAATCTATTTAAAAACTTAATTTTCAGAATTCATGTGAAGCAAGAAGTAGATATAATGGAAGGATCGAGTAACCATCATGTTTGCAATGTGTGTGGTGAATGGTTTGAGGAAGCTTTAGCGTTACTTGCTCATGCTGAGCTTCATGCTAGGTATTAATATTCTTTCTTTTTTTTAGTTTATAGCTATGAGATATTGTAGGGTAGTTGACAAAGATAGGTGAACTTTGAATCAAATTTTAGATCTCCCAGTCGTCGTTGCCTTTTGTGCGGTGAGCGATGTCGAGACGATGCAGAGGTAGCGGAACACGTACGTCAAAATCATGCAGATGACGCTCCACCAAATACCTGTACACTCTGTGGTAAAACTTGTAAAGATAAACGCAGTTTATTGAAACATTCATGGGTACACAATGTCGATAAAACATTTGGCTGTACAAAATGTGGCAAACGTTTTCATAGTAAAGCAAGATTGCGACGGTTAGTCTTATATTTATTGAACGAATCAACTTTAAACTTTAAGCTTATTTCTAAAGATTAATTTTCTTCTTCTTTTTAATTCTTTTTTCTTTTTAATGTAACTTTATTATTTTATTTTTCTAGGCATATGGTATCACACAGAAATAAGATGGTGGCGTGCGATGAGTGCGGCGAAGAATTTCCTGATGGTCGAGCATTAGTAAGTCATCGTCATTCGCACAACAAAGATTTAGGCGGTAGATCATTTCCATGCAGAGAATGTGGAAAAACATTTGGAAGCCGGAGTTCTCAGCAAATTCACATCCGCATTCATACCGGCGAACGACCATATGGCTGTCGATTTTGTTGGAAAGCATTTGCCGATGGTGGTACCTTAAGAAAGCACGAACGTATCCACACAGGAGAAAAACCTTATGGATGTGCTATATGTCCCCGTGCTTTTAATCAGAGAGTAAGAATTTATTATAGCCTCATTGCTTTGCATTTTGTAATAGAAAAAACTGATCTATACATGTTGCGCGTTCGCGCGTACGTATGTTATTTTAAATAGAGATTAATATAATTTGCTTTTTTTAGGTTGTTTTGCGAGAACATGTACGAGCTCATCATTCAGGTCCAGATCCAAAATGCGTGGGCAGTGTAAATCCATACTTGTGTAAGGTTTGTGGAGATGCGTATGGAACATCAGAAGAAATTGTAGCACATATCGTACAACACTGCGATGATAATACTGCTTTGAGACGTCAGCCACAAACAGGTCCGCGAAAGTATAAGCGAAGGCGTAAACTAAAGCCTCACGAAACCAATACGGTCTTACGAATGAGTGAACAATATGATTTGTTTGAAAACAATTCAGATTCTGACGAGAATACAAAGCGAAAGCTCGGCAGAAAAAATAAACAGCATAGATCCAATGTTGAAGAAGGATATCAAAATGTTCTGAAAAGTTTTGAAAGTTCTTTACAGAATATTAATTCGATCGTCAGTAACTCAAAATTGAATCCAACAAAATCAAAGTTTTCGAAAAAGAAACTGAAACGAGAAGACAAGAAGAGTGAAAGTCAGAGCTCGGGACAGCCTGGTAGACCAAAAATGATTCATACGCAAAAAACAAGGGTTCCGGTTGAAATAGGCAGCGATGGAGTTAAAAAGGGTCAAAAAACGAAGACGATGGTTACACGAACGCCAAAAGTAATGCCAAATGAACATAAATCAGGAATTTTTCCCGGTGGAGAAAGAAACAGACCTAGAACAAAGAATGTTAGCTATCATATCGAAGGAAAACTTCAGCTGGTACCAGCGACATTCTCAAAAATGAAAGAGGAGTCTACCAAATCAACGAATCAGCAAAACATTTTGCGAAATATCAAATTGGAGCCAGGTGTGCAAAGAATTTCAGCAGAACACAGGAATAACAATGGCAATATTCTCGATACAAGTAGTGATAAAAGTGAACCTTCGCCCAAGAAGAAAACAATAAATAAGAAGATTAAAAAACAGAAGCAAATTTTGATAAAGCAAGAACCTACTGACGAAAGACACCATGAAGAGGAAATGCAGACCAATGATACAGAAAACAATAATACTGCAAATTTACTAGAACATGCAGTTGATGGAAATAGTATGGAGGTGGCGTTCGAAGCAAATGTAATAACAGCGGAAGAGGAGAGCATTTTACCTGATTTAAATTCGACCGATGCTTCTGATGAGATTGGTAATGGAAACGTTAAGCTTAGTGTGAAAGTAGAATCTACACCACAGCATCTTTTATCTGTTCACACACACAATGTAATTACGCCAGTGGATGAAGTCCCAGAAACTATAATACCCGATACTTTAGAATATACATGTGAAATGTGCTCTGCAGTATTTTCAAGCCGTGCGGAGCTCTTAATTCACGTACCGATACATATTTGATTTGGTATATTAAAGTTTATCAAGGCAGGTATGAAAATTTGTTCAATTTTAGTATATTTGTTTAACAGAAAATAGTTTTAATATAATGAGGTTTAGACATTTAATTGTTCTTGATTCCAATTTATAATGCCAAAAACATCCTTTACCCTATTTCTAATATTAAAATTCTTTGTTTTAGTATATTTTGTGTTATTGATAAAATAAGTTTAAATATAACCAATTTCAAAATGTATAAATATGAAACATTTGTGAATATATTACATGTAAGCTTCGCTTAAAATCCATTTGCCTCTTGTTACACTATTTGTATTATTGCAAAATCAATCTACTGGTATTATACTAAAGCTTCTATTTAGTGACTTATCAAATCTTTCAACATAGTTTTTGTAGATGCAAGATTTAGGGATTTGTGATTAAAAAGAAAAAAAAAACAGTTTAAAGGAAATAGAATATCTCTTTGATATAATATAATTTAAGGAAGATTTGACTCGAATGCGTATGTGCATCCTTGTATACAATATTAAAGAATTTTTAATAGTCTTAGCAATATATATTCTGTAGTGACGTATGTATGCATAGGTTCGTGTGTACATTTGCTTTTAGGTCTTAAGTCACTTGGAGAAGTACAATAGTACATTTATAATATTCTAAATAAGCTTTAAAAAACACGAAAATCTCCTATGATATATATCAAAATGTACTTATTTTTCTCATTAAATCTTTTAGCCAAATAACAAATTCCTTAAAAAAGATATAGGCAAGATATTAAGTTAAGCTTTTTAAGGAAGAGATAAGAATCAAAAATTGAAAATTTACATAAACACGATGGTTTCTTTATATATTTATGAATTTTATTTAACATTCAATTTTTATAAAAAATGTAAATTTATACAAAATTCATATTCTTCGTATCTCTTGTACATATTATAAAAATTCTTAAATTTTTTATACTATAAGTAATGGGTAGATTTGAAAAAGAAGTTGATAAAAAGCATTTGTACTTGGCTATGCGTTATATATTCATTAATAACAAGTGAAATATTATATTTTACTGAATACTATATAATAGTATATTGTCTGTAGCGTTAATATAAAATTTAATGAAATGTTTAGTTCCTGCTGAAATAAAACAGTGAACTTAAAGTTATTAATTGATGTTAATCTTTACTCTACTCACACATGTTTTATATATATATATATATATATATATATATATATATAATATACGTTTATATCATAAGATATTAAAGGTATGAAGGACTTTTTCAAGATTAGATGTTTCTTATTAATAATTTACTGCAAATGAATTTCATTCTTTACAGAAACTAGTAGAATGATTTTGTAATGATATATTATGCTGTGTTATAGTTCTGCCTCTTTTGAATTTATATTGTATGATCAAATCAGTAAGTATATTCTATTATCTACATAGCTTGAAAGCATTATTGTTAAAGTATATAGTAAAATGCTGCATTTTAATTTTTAGTCTCTTCAAGCTCCTGCAAAGCTATAGAGAATAAAGATGATAAGTTTTTAAAAAAGAAAAAGTGCAGAATATTATTTTAAAACAGTTTAAATTCAAATTTTTAACACAATAATGTTTTAGTAAATTTTATGAATAAAGAATAAAGCTTACACATACACGCACATTTGTATATACATACAAGTATGTATGTTGTGTGTATATGTGTCAGCATTATATAGTTGGGGATTTAAGTAATACAAAAGCATTCAAAGGAATACAATAAAGAAAATATTCAGTGTCATATAAAACATAAAATAATTATTTTAATATTTTAAGAGATTAATTTAATTTTTAAAAAAGTTAATTGCATATGAATAGTTTATAAGATACAAGTTAATGACTATATAAAAAAATTTAAAAATATTCAAATGCTATTTTTTTAAATATTGTAATACCATAAATTATAAAAATAATATTCATATGCAAGGTATTCAGTTTTGTTAATTTAAAATCAAGGAAATTTAGAAAATTATTCTGAAATATCCTTTTTATAAAAAAATAAAAGATTTGTATGTGTGTGTGTATATATATAATACATATGCGCACACATACAACTATATATGTATAAATTTATATATATATATATATATATATATATATATACACACGCGTATAATAAAGGATTTGTAATCATATATGTACTACTACTATATTGCTTGCTCCTATTTTTATCCATGTAAAAAAGTTCACTGATGAAGTGAGACTGATTGTCCTATCGTCTGCACCATTACGTATCAGCGGTAATAATAAAATAATAATAATTTATATGTCTATATGTTTGTAAAATTTGAAATGACAAAAAACAGAAAAGAATGACGCATGCGCAAAAGAAAGTATATAACGGCGCAGGTATAGATCTCTCTTTTTTTGATTTCAAAAAACTTCTCCTTCAGTACGAGCAATATGATAGTAGTTTACATATATGTTTTAACATACATTATCATATATACTAATGAAAAGTAAAAGAGAATTATAGAAAGTAAAGTTATTCTACGCACATTTGTATTTTGGAAAAGATATTTCACAATATATTCAGATAATTCTCAATTATTTAGAGCTCTAGAAAGTATAATTAATGTAGAGAGTAATGTGTTGCATGATATAAAATTTTAGATATTTTCATTAAATGTAACATTTCAGTTGTAAGCTAGGCTCTAAAGTTTATATAAATTATTAAGGCACTTGAAAATTGCATGGGAATTAGTATAAATGTACATATTTGAAATGTGACATGGCAATTGATTATTAATAATGTAGTTGTTTTATTTTTTCTTAAATAAAGCATCACAAGATACATAAGAATATTACTATCTATATACCTGCACAAAGTCATGTATGTGCAAAGCAAACATATGTACATTTGTACATATTAATTTAATATTAATGGAAATGTGACAAGTATATAAACAGGCATAAACACATGATTCACTATTCATTCTGTATTATATCGGATTTGATTACATCATGAAAAAAGAGATTTGCAATAAAAATGAATATATTTATTGTAAATAGGTAATATTACTATAATATGTACTAGGATGATGAAAAATTTTATTAAATCACTATGTAAATGTTTATAAAATCTGTAAAAAAACTTTCTTTAAGTATAAAAATTGTAAGAGGAAAACAATAATGATGTATGTGTACATGGTTTAAATTTTAACGTGTAATATCTCAAGCTCTTGAATGACCATCAATATTAGAGAAGATGTTTATAACACTTCATGCGTTTATATTAAAAAAAAAACGATAAATAATTTTTAAGTATTGTATTCTTCATTAGGGAATAAAGTCACAAATACCATAAATCTCTTTTTCAAATCCCATAGTCATAACTGAGAAGATGATTAGAGTCGCTCCGGTGATGCTAGTTGAAGTTGGCTGCTCTCCAAAAAAGTAAACTTGAATAATATATGCCAAAATAATATCCAAAGATCTGGTGACTGAAACCTTTCCAGCACTTTCAAGTTTTAGTGCTTTTGTCACTAAAACTTGGCCAGACAAGCCAGTAAGTGCAATCCCGAAGATTTGACTCCAAGTGAACCAATCTCTGGGGATAAGAAATTGATGAACATGGTCATCCGGCACTATGAAGTAAAATGCTAAAGCAGTTACAAGTGACCACAAAGATAAATTAAGAACCATTACTGAATAATGGATATCCACACATTTTCTCATCACAACAATATTTAAAGCTGTAAATAAGGTTGCTAAGAGAGCACAAATGTATCCAAGGATATCGTATGGTTCGGTCCTTTGCATCTAAAATTTTAATTCAATTTATTTGTTTCTCCTAAACTGAGGCGATGATATTCACATTAGGTAGACAGTATAGAAATTATTTACCTGAAATATGAAGGGTGGACGTGACACGAAGACAACACCCGCAAATAGTGCACCGACTACAACTATTCTCAATAAACCGCAAGGTTCTTTTAATAAAATGAATGATAATGCAATGACAAGAACCGGGGAACTAAAAATTATGGTAGTGGCATCGCCTAAAGGTAATTTTCTAAAACTGTAATATAGCAAGGACAATGTCATGCCCCCGACTATACCCTGAAAAATACCAAATTTAAGGGATTGATACAAAGCACATCTCGGGAAGAAAGTCTGATTAAACTCAATGAAGGAAAGAGAGTGTAACTCACCTGTAAATTTATTAGCATTCTCTGCCCCTTTGGTCCACAAACATTTTTCGAATTTTTAATAGCCATAATGAGCATGGCTACAATTTGTATAATTGCTCTAATAGCTAGCAGTACCATGGGACTTACATTTCTGCAAGCTTTCACCAAAGCCGAACTTATCGTAAAAAATGTACCAGAAATAAATGCCAGTAGTACTCCCGACCAATTTGTACCTTCATGGTACGTTTCAATATTGTTCGCAAATTGTTCATTATAGTGATACGCAGGATGAATACTATTGTAGGATGTTGTGGATTCAATACTGAACTTCATGATTCTACCGATGTAAAACGTGCGATATGCCGGAGATACTACATTTCATTTAGCTTGTTAGACATCTGTTAATGAGATGATTAAAATACAGCTTTGGACGTCAAAGAGATTAGAGTGGATTAATAATGTATTAGGAAGATTGAAAGAAAAATAAGGTCCATGATGAATTTAAACCCACGAGATATCTATCATGCTGCTTATTATTCCGAGCTTGTAAAAACAAGTCTAAAATATAGAAAACAATAATTTTGTTATTCCTTATGTACAGAATTAAAGTTATTAATCTTTTCCAAACTGCAAGGTAGTGGTTGGCTTATCAATTCTGTAAAGTGTTGAGCCAACATTAAAGTAGCCTAAGTATTCAATAGTCTCGGGAGTTGTATCAATATGATAATGTCCACCTTCTCCATGATGAGAAAAACTATGGAAATGTTGAACTCTCAAGTCTATATCCTAGAAAATATTCAATTATTTTAATGTAAGGATATAAATATTTAATAGAATTTTTCTTACCGATTCAGAACTAACAAATGTTCCTACAGCCACAAGTGGAGTTGACATGTCGAAATAATTCAACCACTTATCTAAGTCTGCTATGGTATTGATCGGTGTTGATGAAAAATCAGACATCACATGCTGCTTCACTTTCCCATTGTTCATTAAAAACACTCCTCCTAATCCTATAAGACATAAGTGACTTTTGAATTACTTTTTACTTTTATGCTTATCAATATCTGAATATTTACTTACCAACAAGTTTGTCTACATAATTGTCAGCAAGTTCCTTTTGCATGCTTGCAATAAAGTCATTATTTCCCTTACGCTGTTTTGCATAAACTTTTAGGACTTGTCCAGGTTTACCCTCAGTAACAAAGAAATTGCCCAGCAGAGCAAATCTAGTCTCATTCTCAGGAAGAGTTTGAAGATGACACTGATTATCAGTATTTACTGATGCAATACGAGCCTCATTTTTTACTTGGGAAGAGGAGATAAGTGTATTCATTATCAACTATGTATTAAAGAAAGAAAAGAAATAAAAAATAAAACAAAATGATTAATTAGTTATAGTAACTTCATACCTCACAGTTACTATTTATGTATGGCCATGGTCCAGCACCAGCACCAATAACAAGTGCATTATTATTATAATTTATTTCTTGTAATATTGGCTTGATGTCATACAACTTATTTTTTTGAACCATTGGAAGCAAAAATGATGGACCTCCAATTTCTAGGAGGGTAGGATTGCCATTCAGCCCTAACAATTTAATACGTATTTGATATTATTTTGAATGATACGATAGAGAATATTCTTAAAATATATGGGAATTCGTACCATGGTCAGCAAGAGTAAATGGCTTTTCAGATAAATTAGGGCAATCGACAATTTCCACCTTAACTTCATTAAAATTTTTCTTCAAGCCTTGCTCCAAAACTTTAAAATGAAACGTAACAAAATTACATATGTTGCACGAACATCTACATTGTACATTTAAATTCTTACCATTTTTAATTTCCTCTAACGTTGGAGTATAAAGTGTTCTCTTCTCAATAGTTAAATCTTTCGAATTTATTGTATGTGTAGTCATCTATAATACAAAATTTATTATTACGAAATGTTCTCTTTTACTCTAGTTTAACACAGTTAAATATAATTCAATCTTACTTTAAAATTTTTTCACACAGAAGACAAAATGAAACTTAATAAAAATAATGAGCAAAAGCTGTAAATAGGTTTTTCTTTATCTCTCTATAATCACATGATTATTTTTTCATAAATAAGCGGAGATAAAGCAACTCTATAAAAGTAAATCGCAGCAATGAAAGTAATCTTTAATTTTTTTACTGGGTGTCTTATGTAAATATTGGATTAAAATATAAATTAAACGAGAAAAGGAGAAAGAGAAAGAGAGATATGCAAAAAAGATATATTTTATTGAATTTACGTGGCAAAGTTGAAAAATTATACGTGCGCATATCATTTTTCAAAATTCCCCGCCACTTTTTGATAAAAGCGCCCTCTGGAAATGACTCGAAAATATTCTCTTAACTCAATAATTTTATTTATATTCCAGATTTTAAAGGTCGGATACTTTTCTAAAGCATTTGCGATTAAATAAAAAAACCAACCTAGTTCTACGGTAAAAAATAATACAGCTAAAACATATTTCGCGAGTGAGAAATAAGACAAAATAAAATTTTACAGTGGTATTGTTCAGTGTTGGAATAATATGTGTCACACAAATTTTCTATAAGCCATTTGGAACCATTCTACGAACGCTACAATGGCCATATAATTTTTCCACAAGAAAAATATTAAATTTCATATAAACCATTTTTTACAAAATTTTATTAGAAGAGATAATATTGCAGAAAAATTGGGAAAATCATATTATAATATATTTATTATTATAGTAATGAAAAAGAGAGAAAACAGTCAATAACCAGAATATCAGCTATTTATTAAATAATAATAAAATATTAAACGCTGATTGGTTCAAATTTTTCTAATTGACCAATCACTAGTTTCAGCTATAGTTTTGTATAAATGTATGTATTACATTTAGAAGGAACTTACTTTCCTATATTATAAAATTTAATTTTCTAAGCTGAGTTTAGGTTAGGTTACAGTTATTATTTTAAAAATTTATTTATAATTAAGTTTTGGTAAGAACAAAGGCCATGACATATAAAATAAAGTAATTTTTAATAATTTTATGAAGATTTAACTTTATCTAAGTTTCAATAAATAATTTGATGCCCTATTTAAAAAGTTATCTAAAATATTGCATTTGTCTATTTCTGCCCTAATAATTACAATTTTTTATATATTGTATATGAAAAATGATAAAAAACATGTAAATAATCCTAATCATTTTATAGGAATGTCGTAATGGATATAGTGATAAAGGAATTCTGTTTTTTATGCGGTGGAGCACAAGAACGCGGGAAATGCATAGACACTTACGAATCAGTAGATATAAGACAAAAAATAAAAGATACATTACCTATAAATGTAAGTTAATATTTTTTCTCAATGTGTGTATGTGCATATATATAAAACACGTGCGTGTACATGTATTTATTTACACATAGATGCTTTTTTCTTTTAATAAAAAAAAAGTATATATATATATATATATATTCTTAATTAAATGTTCTAATAGTGTTTAATTTAACAAATACATTTTGTAGATATTGGATGATGAAAGCTCCAGATATATATGTTTGTATTGTTATGAAAATGTGACATTACATCATAAATTTATTAGAGAAGTAACAGAACATCAAAAGGAATTATTAGATACTTCAAATTTACAAACTTCCTTTGAACAGCCACAAATTGATAATTTGGAAAAGGGAGATGAACTTAATAAGAATCTTAGTGACACCGTCTACAAGTGTCCAAACTGTAATGTAGACTTAGTAATTTTATTAGTTAGTAATTCTGAAGATAGTGAATATAGCTTTCAAATTTCATTAGCTATGATTGGTCAACCAGAGAAGCATCTAAACAGAAGATTGTCACAAAAGACCAAAATTATAGTAGACGATAACAACATTGAGAATAATAGTATGAATATTGCAGTAAAAAACACTGCTAGTGATAAGGAAAATTCATTAGACGCTGTATCAAGCAATTTAAGGAAAAATTTAAAAAGAAAATCCAGCGATGATATATTTTCTGAGAAAGATACAATTAAAGAACCCAAGTTAGAAATGATTATATATGAAAATAATGATGAGTTTTTAGAGTACGAAGATGTTAATAGAATAATTAAGATTGAGGCAAGCGAAGGAACTACGGAAGGGTTTAAACAAAGCGATAGTGAATACAAAACCGAAGATGAAAGTAATCAAAAGAGTTTTGAACAGATCGATCTTATCAATGATGATATAAAGCTGGAAGAAGGAGATTTGCATAGGCCTTCGCCAAGAATTATGTGTGATCTTTGCGGATCAAGATACATTTCTCTTAGTAAATTTCAATTTCATATGGAAAGGCATAAGTTGGATGAGATGAATAAATTTATTTGTCCAATTTGTGGTAAAGAAGCGAGTAGTGAGAATTTACTGTGGGATCATTATTATTACACTCATAAAAGTTCACAGAGATATATGTGTTTAACTTGTAATAAATTATTTTTAAAAAAGTCTAGACTAAGAACACATCAGAAATGGCAAAAACATGATGGAGTTAAAGAAATAGACATTGATAATGGGGAAAATGAGATTCAGCTGGATGAAAGGATGCAAAAAGCTATTGCAGCCAAAATGCATGGTGCAGTATCATTAAATTGCAATCTTTGCGGGAAATTGCTAACTGATGTAGATCCTGAAGGCATAAATGACTTGGTAACATGCTCTTCTTGCGACGATTCTACGCTTTCTTTAATGGTTGATGGAAATGAAGCAAAAGTTATTTCTCCCCGTCAATACCATTGCTCAAAGTGTCCTAAACACTTTGTACGTAAAGAAAGATTAGAATTTCATGAAATGCGACATAACGAGAACATGAAGGAGTTCATATGCAGTACTTGTGGAAAAGATTTCAGAGCGGAAAATTCTCTATACGAGCACTATATGTTTGTCCATAAAGGAGCTAGACCTCATATTTGTGAGTTATGTGGAAAGTCGTTTCAGTTAAAAGCTAGGCTCAAGGAGCATCACAGAACTCACACGGGAGAAAGACCGTTCCAATGCGATATTTGCGGACAAAAATGTATGACGACAAATGCTCTTAGGCTTCATAGAAAAATTCATTTTTCTCATAACAGGTATTCGTGTAACATTTGCAATAAGACATTCAGTAAGAAACAGAATATGAACGAACATTTGGAGAAGCATTGGAAAAGCGATAAAAATATTACATTGCCACAGTTGTTTTCTTGTCCAATTTGTTCGGAAGATTTTCCAACGTATCGAATGCTGAAGTATCATGGAACGGAGACTCACAAAATAAGTGACCAAGATCCAATTTTATTGAAGCAGAAACCAATGTACGAATGTGCGATATGCCATCAAAAATTCAAGCATCAAATGTCCTTAAAAGCACATAGGGAAAGGGTGCACGAGGGAAAGGTTAATCCTATTTATCAATGCGATACCTGTAGCGCTACCTTCAAAATTAAACAATTATTGATAAATCATATTAAGAGTAAACACGATGGTGAGAAAAGATATAAGTGCGCTCAATGCGAGAAAGGATTTAACGATACAAAGTCATTGTACAATCATGTTCTACTTCATACGGGTAAAAAACCTTATGTTTGCGATTATTGCGGCTTAACCTTCAGGAGAAAGGATTCCAGAGATCAGCATCATAGAAAACACACCGGAGAACAGCCCTATCAGTGTCAAGATTGTGGAGAAACATTTAGCACTTATAATAGCAGAGCGAAGCATAGGAAACAGGAGCACGAAGAGGGAAAATCAGTTTGCCCAGAATGTGGAGAAAGATGCAGCGGAGAGCAAGAAGTTAGAGTTCATTTAAACAAACATCTTGGCGAAAAATTGGAAGAACTCGAAAATGAACAAATTTCAAACGAATAAATTTAATTTGTTCTTTGTATCGTTGTAAGAATATATGATTTGACTTTCCATATAGATTCTGTTTATTATATTAAAATTATATAAATCAATAGTGATACTGAAAAAAATCATACAAATCTTTTATAAATTAAATAACGACGCGTTATTATTAATGTTTAATTGTGTATATTTGACAAACTTGCAGCTTATTCCAAAGTTTTTATTTGCAATAAGACATAATTGATGCAAAATTATAATACATAAAAGTATTAGTTTTATTATTTTAATAATATTATATATAATAATAAATATTTATAAAAAACCAATCGACTTTTTCATAAATCAATTGTAAAACAATTATGATTCTTTTTTTGTCCTTAGTTTTTTTTCTTGTAAAACTTTTATAGAAAGAATGGAACATGAAATTTCCAAGTTGGGAAATGTAATGATATTTATAATAAAGTTAAAGTTATGCAATTTTAGCGATAATTTATTTGTGTTAACAAAGCGCTACAAGTGTAAGAAAAACATGTTCTCTCTCTCTCTCTCTACATCGGTAAATTAATGATACGGACAACTACGTGCATGAGAAATTGACTGTCGCACGTGCTGCGGGCATTTTTTAGGCTATAGTCCGAGACACGTGCGATACGAGCGAATGTCAAAATTTAAGTAGTTCCGATAAGAACGCGTACGGTATAAAAATGAAAGGAGAGCCGAGAGAGCGAGAGAGCGCGAGTTTTTCAAAATGAAGAAAGAAAAGGGGGAAAACGATAGATGCGAAGCTCGTGGAAAATTTGCGAGGGTGGAAGGGTGTAAGAAGAGTATTAAAAAAGCGCGTTTCTTTCTCAATCATCGAAGCTTTGAGCGTAAATCCTTCGGAAAAGGAATTTCAATTGATAGAACTACTTTACTGCGGAGTAATATCATGCAGGGGGGTAAAACCACACACACACACACACACACACACGTAAACGCGTTTCGTTAAAGGACTTTGCTAAAACGCGTTGATAGAAAAGTTGATAGAAATAATTGGAGGAACCCGTTCGGGGACCTTGAAATTCTAGTTGCAAAGTGCATAATTGATCGTGGTGTCGGTGGAAAAGGCGATAGGCGTTTCGGTGTGTTTGAAAAAGTCCATTTAAAAGAGTCAATTCTTGCGCAGGAATCGTTGCCGGGAGAAAAGGATACACACACACGCAAGAGGTGGAATCCGATTGGTCAACGGGTTAGAGCAATTCTCACGGATTCGTTTCGCGAAAACCTACGAAATTGCGCGAAGTTCTGATTTCGCCTTCGGGTACAGGGATCCAAAGTGGGAGGATGGTACCCGGGGTTTTTCGGGCCATTGAAAACTTGACTCGCGGATAGGCGGGAGGGAGGGGGAGGGGGGTTGTAGAAATTTTCAGGACCTCGTCGGGTCTCAAGGACAGCGGGCGTCGTCGATGTCTTGAAAATCGGGCGGGGTAAAATTTTTGGAATGGATAGAATTTGGAGGGTGGACCGGTGGGGCTCGTAGAGCCGGCGACGGTGACGTTCCTGGTGACGGGAGATGATTGGTTGGCTGGAGAGGGGATTGTCACACTCACACATGCATCGCACATTGCACCGCACACCGCACACCGGTGAATAGCCGACGAGGATCCAACTTGCCGGCTCCGAGTACTACCGAGCAAGCGAGAACGCCGTCTCCTCGACGAGAGTAATCGCCAACGAGTAACGAAGAGAACGGAAGAGAAGAGAAGAGAACGGAACGGAATTGGAAGATTTCAGTGAAATTCTCTCCGATTATTTATCGAGCGGGGCGAAGCCAATCGAGGAAGAACAATGGCTGGAGAAAAACGTGGACAGAATCAGGAGGAGAAGCTCTCGTCCGAGAGTGTGGTCTTGGTTGATATCGAGGGTACCACGACCAGCATTAGTTTCGTCAAGGTAACAAAGGCCGCGCGACACCCATCGACTTAAAACCACCCCGTTAAAATCGCCCGCATTTCGCGTTCCCCGGCTCCCTCCGAGAGTATTCCCCGATATACTCGGGCCTTCAATTTTACGTGGAAATCGAAAATGGCTGATTTGTCAGGCATTTGCGAGAAAAATGGCGAAAAAATTAGTTTTTGCCGAGGTGCTCTCTCTTCTCTCCTCCTCGTCTTAATCTCGACCCTCTTCCTCTCCTTCTTCGACCTCATCCTCGTTTTCTTTTTCGATTTGCGTTCGACTTTACGGATTTGCACGGTTCCCTTCCCTCTTTGCGACGTTGCGCGTTCAATTTTCTCCCTCGCGATCCTTTAAATCTGAAACATTGCCCCAATCTTTTCTTCCTTCAAATCAACAGCCCATCGTCACTCGTCTTTCTTTTATTCGTGAAACAATCGTTGACCATTTCGAGCGATCGGACCTTTAACCGAGTTGCGATACGGTACTTTGAGCGTTTTCTCTTTTTACCCGGTTTATTGTTATTATTGTTGTTGTTGTTGTTGTTGTTATTGTTATTGTTATTGTTATTATGCATCTTTACAATTACTGATAAGATTAATCGAATTTCTTAGGAAACTCTTTTTCCGTACGTTAGAGAAAATTTAAAGAAATATGTAGACGCAAAGTGGGAGGATGAGGAGTTCAAGAAAGTTGTCCAACAATTGAAAGATCAAGTGAGTAGTGCCTTACTTGTGTTTGTACCTTCCATTATCTTACTCGTATTTTCATCGATCGATGGATTGATTTCTTAGAAAAATTTAAGTTTTTATGTCGCTTCGATATTGCTTTCCACGTTAAGTTAAACACTCTCGATACTTCAGTCTAAGCAGGACCAGGAGAACAAAGTGGAAGGTTTTGTACCAATCGCCGAGTCTAGCTCGGAAGAAGCAAAAGAGTCAATTTTAAAAAATGTCTTATGGCAAATGGATTGTGACCGTAAAACAGGGGCTCTGAAAGAATTGCAAGGACATATGTGGCGCGAAGCTTATGCATCAGGAGCAGTTCAAGGACAGTATGTTTTTCTTTAAGCTATAAACTCTAAAACAAAAAATAACTGCAAGGGATCAAAACTATTCTTAATTTTAATTGTTTTATTTAATAAAAAAATAAATAAATAAATGTAAACAAAAGTTTAAAAAATTTTGTACTCTTTAATTATTTATTGAAGAAAGATATATATTCGATGCTTGTTTGTAAACAGTGTTTATGAAGATGTGCCAAAAGCATTTCAGTCATGGATAAATGATGGCAAAAAGATATATGTTTATTCAAGTGGTAGTGTTGAAGCACAAAAATTACTTTTTGGACATTCTACTTCTGGTGATTTACTTAAAGTAAGTATGCGTGTGTGCGTGTTTGTTTACAAATCTACTTTTACTATATAAGCGAATAACATTGACATTCATTTTCAGTATTTTAATGGATTTTTTGATACTAAAGTTGGACCAAAACAAGAGGCAAATAGCTACAAAAATATTCTGCAGAAAATTGAAAGTGAACCTTCCAAAGTTCTGTTTCTGACAGATGTCGTCAAGGGTACATAAATTAAAAATTTTTCATCAAATTTGCATTTAATATTATTCTGATCGGTGTTTTATTTGTTCGTTTGCGTTTTAATATGTGCGTACGTCCGTATAAATCTTCTTTTTCTTTTTTTGTATATTATAGAGGCTCAAGCAGCAAAAGAAGCAGGTCTATCAGCAGCTATAGTAATACGCGAAGGAAATGCAGCTCTTACAGATGAAGAGAAGATGAACTTTACAACTATAAATTCCTTTTTAGACTTATCCTTTCAAACATCAGCAAAACGTCAAAAATTGGATAAATCAGAATTGGAAAAAAAAAACGAGGAAGTAATAAATAAAGAGAGTGAACCAATGGATACTTCTGAGGATAACCAAACTTCTACACAGGAAGAAGTATCCACAGAGAAATCTCAAGAAGCAGTTGAGTCTGAAGAAGTAATTACGAAAATCGAAAAAGAAAAAGCCGAGGATGATGCATCTACCGAGACTGAAGTTCCTAACTTAAATGGTCTAGAACCTAAAACTGAAATAGAGAAAGATACAAAGTCAGAGACTGATAATAAACTAGATACTTGTAATTTACCGCTTAAAGAGAATAGCGAGAAGTCAAGTGAAGCCGAAGTGGAAAAAGTGGACAAGTCCGAATTAAAAAGTAAGGAAGTAAATTCTTCTGTAGAAAATTGCAATATCGTTAATGAGGATGCTGATGCGTCAAAGCCAAAATCCGAAACTTCCGCAGTTGCAGAAAAGACTGAAGAAACAAGTTCAGCGGAAAAATCAGGAGCTACAGAGACTGAAGCAAGAAATGAGGTTGCAGAAGAAAGCACTAAAAAAGAGGAAAGTAAAAATGAGGAAAATGATCAAGCGAAAGTGGAGGAAAGCGTAAAAACTGCGGAAACTCTTGAAAAGAAGCAATCTGCAGTACTTGAAACATGTACGAAAGAAGTCGTCGAAAATGGTAATGCGTTAAGTAAACTTGAGGAGACCCCATCGCCGAGGGAAGTGGAAAAAGCCGAGTCAAAACCGAAAGAAGGTTCGCAGGAAAATTATAAAGAAGCAGTAGATGGCCTAACGAATACTGAAAATAAAGAAAGTACGAAAGAGGAAACTGAGGTGGAAAAGGAAATCGATAAGATTTTGGAAAATGACGAGGAAGTAAAACAGGCAAAAGAGAATAAGGAAAATGTTCCTTTGGAAAATAAGAAACCCAGTAGAACGACACAAAATGGAGATGCAGAGGAATTAAATGAAAAGTTACATAGCACAAATGGAATTAAGGAAGGCACCGGCAGTGAAAAAGTTGCTGCGGATGAAGAAAAAACACAAGACAGCAGTGACCCAACGAGTTCTTCGGAAAACACAGATTCGGTTAAGGTCAAAAAAGTCGTCGATTCTGCAGTTGCCGATGGTGCAGGTGAACCTGTACCTTCCGTAGTTGTTGCCGCGACTTCCTAATCTTTTATATTTAAGGAATACTTCATACTTAATCCTGACCTCTAATACTTATCTGCAAGTATAAATTGAAAAGAATCCCTACACTTTACATAAGTCTTGTGACGTTTAAAGTATAAAATGCTAATGTAAGATGAGATCTTATAGATTCGTTGTTTTAATAACAGAAACACATGGAAAGATAGAAAACGTAAAAAAAAAGCTATAATTCGAAAAACTGTTTCTTTTTGAAAACAAAAAAAATTGAAGATGCATCTTATAATTTCATAGTGCTGTAAGAATATTTAAGTTGATTTCTTTATGTAGAAGGACTCAATTATTATTGCTCTGAATTTTCTTGTTTTTTTTTTTTTGCTTTTTTTTTTTTTGGTTTTATCTATTTCACACTTTTGGTGTGTTTTGATGATTATGAGGAAAAAATTTTTTATTGCATGACTAATGTTTTTAATTAGTCGTAGTTAAATGTGTTATAGGCAATCGAAGTGCATAATTTTCTAATTTTTTATGACAGTATGAGAAGTTCTAGACTAAAACATTTTTTTTGATACAATGAAAATGAATCTACTCTGTGCCAAATGAACTTCATTCATATTTCTTTGAAAGTTTTTTATATAATCGTAGAAACAACACTAAGCGTCTGTTCAATTATTTGATTACTTAAGATAACATGATTTTAATTAAAAAGAAAAAAGAAAAAAAAACAAACAAAAAAGAAAGAAAGAAAAAAAATCGTTAAGACTGAATTGGTATTGCTTCAAACAATCGCTGATTTTAATTCAAAAGCGAATGCTATTGATTGTACTTAGGGTAAAAAAAAAAAAAAAAATAAGCACAGTGACTTGTCAATCACTTAAGAGTAAAATGCTCTGATTAGCAAAAGATTTATACTTCTGAAAATTAAAAATTACTGTGATCATGATTTTAGCGTATGTATTTATATGTATACAAAAAGGTTTTGTTTAATTTAACTCAACATTCATTCCCGCAAAATTGACTGTGATTAATAGATATAAGTTTAAAAAGCTAATTTCACTGCTACTGCTACTATTACTGCTACTACTACTACTACTACTACTACTACTACTACTACTACTACTACTACTACTATTATTAATTGTTAGATATTAATTATTAGTTATATTAATATAATATATTATTATTTAAGTGTACATTGCGTATTTGATTCAAGTCACTGTGCTTCGGTGAAAATGCGGCCCATGATCAGCGATTTTTCTTAGGCTTTTTTTTAAATCATGCAATTATTATTGTGAATGAAACAGTAGAAAGATATTCATAACTACGTATTACTCTTAACAAAACGCATCATCATTTTCAATACCATCTATTAGTTGAATCTTGTATAATTTGAAAAATAATTATACAAACGAAAAACCTCGCATTTATATTTACTAATAAAGTGCTCAGTCTTATAATATTTTACTTCCTTGCATTTTCAGTTTGGTAATGGTGAATGTTCTTGCAAACTGAAGTGAATCGATGTTTCGAAAAAGACTGGAAAAACACTAGTAGACTTTTACTTTAAACTTAATTGTTTAACAATGTGAAAATAATTTGCACATATTATAATGAAGTAGTAAATAATAATTCTACGAACTTTTTTTTTTTTTCTATTAAGGGGCTTTATAGATTTTATAAGATGCACGACAAAAATTTGCAGACAATGTAAAATCTCATATGTATAACTTGAACACGATTTTTAACAGAAAAGCCATTTGACTGCCATTAATTAGTATAATCGATATCTAGTGCGAATTGTTGATGTGTTTTTGATTGTTTCGACTGACTATTCATGGCATCATTGACATCATCACTCCATATCATTCATACTTTATTGCGTCGATAGTCGAAGCAAGATAGAACATTAAAACTTCGCGACTATATTGATTAGATGCTCAATGTATATTCTTTAAATTGTGCCACCACTTTTCGATAATAGAATTTTCAGTTTTCGGGACTATGTATCGTTTGATCATATTTTGGCCAATTTCTATTGTATGGTGTTTTTTGAAAGCTAAAGGATACTAACAGTACGACAATTATTAACACTTATGAGTTTTAATCTACTACTTTATGTAAATCATTGATATAATCGTAGGAGAGAATGTAAGGACTTACTGCATTTTAATAATAATTCCAAGTGGAAATACTAATTGTCATCGAGCAGCTTTATTTAAAGTAGACAGCATTGATTTTATTAAGAAATTGATTGTAATTTCTTATTTTGGTTTTGGTGTTGTTTCCTCTGTTTTAGTTTCTCTTTCCCTTTCTCTCTCTCTCTCTCTCTCTCTCTCTCTTTCTCTCTATTTATCTATCTATCTCTTTGGCTCCCTATTATACACGATGAACATTAAAAAAGATTATTTATGTCTGTAAATTATCAAAGTAGAAGCTTACATACAATTTTTAAAAGTATTTTTATTTTGTAACGCTCGAAACGAATATATACGAATTTGTATATGAATTCGTAGTCTTACAGATATGTACAAAATAAATCAATAAATTTAGATGATCCTGCATTTAATAATAAACAATTTCAAAATATAGCGAGATAAAATAAATAAATTTTTCAAGTAGAGAAATCAAAGTGATATATTTTTTATTATTTTTTCCCGTCGCAACGTTCAAGATTTTGATTTGTATGTAAGCGTGCGTACGTTTTTTGTATGTATTGTACATACAAAATACATATTGTTTGTATGACTTGATGGACGTTTGATTGAATTCAATATTTAGGGAGAACGTCGCGTGCAATTCATATTTGTACGCGCGCATTTGGCGACATGGTAATTGTTGGACGTGGTTAACCGTTGTACTCGTAGATGGCGGCTAGATGCATTTTCAGGATTCGCTTCGGCCATTTAAAAAGAATAAAAAAACTCGACGGAGTTGTTCCGAACTGTCATCTAGATGTCAGCATGGGCTGTCGGTAAAAATTTGATTTTATAGAAAATATTCCAGAGATTATATTTACCGCATGATTCGAGAGCGATCTTTGCACATTTTCAATTTTCGTCGAAACAACGGCTGACCGAGTTTCTTCAACGTTTTTCGCGCAGATTCGCGCGACGACGGCGTTCTTCCATTCTTAATTCTTCTAGAAACTCGAGCCATCGCAGTTCCGCGCAAATTGATAAGGTTTTCTCGCACAGCCGTGAATCAATTATAAACGTTTATTAACGCACACTCTCGTCGCGTGGTCCAATGGAATGAAAAATAGAAAACGCGAGAAAAATTTACGCGTACGTTCCGCGTTAAGTTTTGACCAGCCTCGCCGCTCTCAACTTTCAGCTCGACCATCAAAACGGAGATAGCCCCATTAGCGGCGAGTTTCAAAATTTGGATTCCGCCAAATTGCGATTCAAAAATATTTCTTCCAAATTTCATCGAGCACCGAGCGCTCGAACAATTCCAAGCGATGATCCCTGTTCGCGTTGAAATTTGAAAGAAAGATTTTCTCGGCGACACCGACAGAAAACCCGGGTTGTTGCTTCCATGATGCCTCGGACGCGCGTCTCTAGGTCCGTTGTGAAATTTTTCGAAAATTTCTCTTCGGCTACGCAAAATACGTGTATACGCCAGATAGATCGGTCGAGGACAAAAGCTGCGCGTAATTTCTGTATCTCTGGAAGAAGTTGCGCGTGTACATCCGTGTAGAAAGTACAACATAAATATGGTTTTGCCGGTGGTTGGTACCACCGCGCTGCGTGTACGTGTATTTGATTCTCATGGAACATGTCCCGATTTCCACGCGAACGCGTACGTACGTGCGTGCGTATATCCACGATAGATCGTGAACTCGACACGAGTGAAAAGGCGTTTGTGCGTGCTACCAACGCTTGCGCAGCCAGAAATGCCAACAACGACAACAGCAACAGCAACAGCAACAACAAACGCGCATGTTCATCGCGATGTAGCGCGTCAAAGTCTAGAAGAACTATGCCTATTTTCTGTTTCTCCATTTCCTGCAAAAGGAAAATGGAGGATGAGGATGAGAGACGCTGAAAAATTTCCAAAATTCCGCCGGAAAATTGGAAAATATCGAATTTTTGCTTCTCGCGCATGGGATCCCCCCGTATGCGTCGCGTCGGTTGGTAGCGGCAATGTCCGACGCTACCAAGAGCGACGACAACGCGGAGCCTCGACGAGAATCGCGGACATTTCCGACGAAGGACGTTTCGGTCTAACGGAGAATATATCGAGTCGTCTAGCCTTGCGCCGTATTCACTTGTGGCAATCAGCGGCAAATTTAAACATGGCTGAAACACATACGCGCGGTTAACGCGACGACGACGACGACGACGACGACGACGACGCTCGTTGTATCATCGTATCGAGGTGGAACTTTTAAATAGCGCATAGAACGCGAGAAATTGCAATGTCGAAGAAACGGAACCTCCACCTATTCCTCGTGGTTCGTTCCTCGACGAAGAAACGATCCCCTCCGTTATATTCCGCTATTTGAAATAATGGTGAAGAAAAAAAAAAAAAAAAAAAAAAAGAACGTCGATAAGGAAGAACGACGGATGAAAATGACGAAGAGCAAAAATGATCGAGTAAAAGGAAACGGATATTTATCTGCGAAGAATTCTCGCATGGTACTTCGAAGTGTAATTCTCGAAAAGTGTCGAGGTTAGGTTTCTACCTACGACATTCGAGGGAGTATTCACCGAGGGAAAGAATACCGTTGCAAAGAGTAGAGGGTAAAGATTAAAGTGAAGGGAGAAGGAAAAAGAGCGAAGGGAAAAGAGAAAAAAAGCAGGAGTAAAAGAGAGATAAGGAGGCGAGGGAGGTTCAGAGAGTGGGAAAGAGAACAATGAAACAGCAATAGCAGCATCGACGGTAGGTAGGTAGGTAGGTAGGTAGTAGGTCGTAGGAAGGTAGAGCGTAAAGGCAACGGAAGAAAAGGAGATGAAAAGAGAAGAGAAGAGAAGAGAAGAAGAGAAGAAGAGAAGAGAAGAAGAGAAGAGAAGAGAAGAGAAGTGAAGCGAAGTGTAAAGAAGAGAAGGAAGAAAAGGAAAAGAAGAGAAATGAAGAGAAGAGAAGAGACGAGGCGACTGCTTGAAATCCCTCTCTTCCTCTCCCCTCTCTCTCCTTCCCGCGTTCCCGCCTTTCCTTCCTATGCCACTGGCTGCTTCTGCCGCCCGTCCGCCATGCCACTACGAGCGGGCGAACGTACGTACAGCTAGGCCGGCACGGTCCTGTAGCCCATTTGGCATTTCCCCAGCTATAGCGGCGGTCCTGTAGCCCATCGTTGTTATCGTCCCGCAGCTGCATAAAGTCGGCTCTTTCCCCCACCCTGTTCTCTGCCGCCGACCGATCGTTTCCCCCTCTCCTCGATCTGCTGTGTGTTGCTGCTGCTTTCTCCCGTCCCTCGTTTCTCCCCTCTTCGCCAACCATTTCTGTTTCTCATTCGCCAACTGGTTACTCGTGCTCTTCCCACTCGTTTGGATTCTCTCTCTCTCTCTCTCTCTCTCATATTCCCCCCCTGACCCTTTCGCTGTCCTTGTTCATCCACTCGGCGACCCTGTAGCATCCTACCTTTGCGCTACGAGTTTGCCGTATTACCCTCTCTCATCCGCTCGTGTTCCCTTCCCTCCCCCATCCCCCATCCCTCCCCCAGCTTTCCCTGGATTCTATCCAAAGGTGTGCCTCTCGCTCTGGCCAAAGCTTCTCCCATCCCTGTTTCTCTTGGTGGTGTAGAGAGAGCGAACACCGACGCATTCCTTCAGTACTCGGTACTACCGCTACCACTACTACCGCACCACACCACCACCACCACCATCGCACCGCCGTCACCCCACTCTACCGCTACCATCCCTCCCCCCACCCATCTCCATCGACGTTAGCAGAGCTTGGATACCTACACCCGTGGCGCCCTCAGCCTACTCAGCTTGAAACTAACTTACTTCATCTCGCTTCGATCCGTGTGTGGAGTAGCGTCCAATGGTCGCGCACACTTTGACGCGCGTATTACAGTATATGGACGAGCATTGCAGTATATATGTGCGTGACACTACGCACACAGCCTCGCGCCAATGCATACAGGCGTGCATGCGCGTGTGTTATGTGGTATTTTTGGTACATGCTATACGTTACATGGTATACTCTATATGCTACATGCTATACGGTACATGGTATATGTATAAAGTACATGATATGGTATGTACATGTATATATGTGTGTGTGTATGTATATATATATATATATATATATATATATAATTGCGCGTTGTCCTTGTCGTTCTATCGATTCCCCTACCCACTCCCCGCTGGTGTTCTGCCTGCCAACCATCCTGCAAGCCTGCCAGGCTGCTTCATCGTGCTGAACCTGCTTGTGCGCTTGGTTGTTTGCTTGCTTCGTTGTTCTCCACTGTATAACCTTGATGCAGAATAACTCGCCACGTTCAATTCAAGGAATTATGAACGTTCTTTTGCATCCTCCTCCTCCGCCTTCTATTTCTTCCTCTTCTTCTTCAATTGAATTTTTCTCTCGTCCTCGTTCTCTTCTCACCCCGTTTTCTTCAACAGTTGCACATGTTTGTAACTTTTGCTCCTTCTTCGATTGCTCGTAGGCAGGTTCAACCCAGGGTAGGCGGCAGCGCTGAAAAAGGTTTTGCATGGATGAGAATTTTGACAAACTCCTCTCTCTCTCTCTCTCTCTCTCTGGTTCTTTCGCGTGGCAAATTCTGGGACCGTTATCGGTATAATGGAGAATTCGGTTAATAATACATTGATTTGATTTATGGAAACTGTTGAGAAATCATGTATATTTAGTCTATGCAGATATCGTTGAATGCGCGTATGAATGCTTGGCTTTACGCAAACTGGCACTTGGTGAATCTTGAAGCACGCGCTAGAAGCGATGACGTAATTTGGCCATTAAACTTCTAGACTGACGACTGTGCTCTGCTCGATATACGTGTACATACGTAGAGACACGCGCGTACGTATGTGCTCTCTGGAGAACAGTGTGCGTCACGGACTATTGAACTTGACACCGGAGCTGCTCCAGAGCTACGCAGATCTCCACTGTGGGAAGTACCGTTGCGGATGAAAGATGCACAACGTATTCCGATATTATTCCTAAATTCTATCGCGCGCGCGAAGGAGAGTGGATTGGCGCGTGCAAGGTCTCGGTTGTTGGGGAAACGATGGCGATTTCCAAATCAAAAGAAATAATCGGCTCCGACTAGAAGCACTTTTCGCATTTGGGCTCGGGAGCCCCTAAAAAGCACACCCTCGCTAGAAACGCTATGAAAAGCTCCCCTATGTCGTTCCAAAGCCGAATACCCCCCTCCCCCCTTCCGCGGGTACTCCACGCGTCAACTTGAATTAAAGTTTCGAACACGAAATAGACGTACGTCTCTCTCTCTCTCTCTCTCTCTCTCTCTCTCTCTTCGTGTTTGTACGCTAGACAAACATTTGCTTCGATAAGTTGCATCGATCAAATTTCTCCAATTTTTTGATGGATAAATTTGGAAACTTGATTTCGCCGATTCTTCGACGCACTTTCCTACGAGCGATATTTCCTTGCAATTCGAAAGTCGGACGCTTCTGCTTGGCTGCTGACGTATCATAGGGAGGCCGTGCGAAGTACTATTGTAAGAGGTGCACACCTCTTGACCTTGATGCGTTTTCTGATAAGGTCAACCTCGGCCCGAAACAACGGTGCGACTCTGGAATTTGCGCCAATTAATGTTAATGTTAATGTTAATGTTAATGTTAAAATGCTGCCCGTCATGCGGTTCGCTAACGTGCGAGAAGGCAAGAAATTATGCAAAGGCGAAAACTTGAACTTTACTTTGGTCATCGAACAGACGTGTTGAGTCATCGATAAATTTGCATCGATCTACGCGCGCATCCATCGACGAGACCGATGAATTTAGGGAGAGGATGAAAGCGCTCTCGTCGTCGGATCGGATGAAATTGCAGAGAGTTTGGTCGTAATTAATTTTTCTATGGATTTTCAGTGAGAAATATCATGAAATTTCTTCGTTGGATAATGTCGGCCAAGCACGGGTGAGAAGAGAAGGAAGAGACGCGAGAAAAACTGGGCAGAGAAAATTCTACCTTCCAGAGTTTGGGTGGAGGAGGAGGAGGAGGAGGAGGAGAAGATGGTAGCGGTGACGGAGGTAGTTGGTGAGGGGAAGGGAAGGAAGAGAAGAGAGAAAGAGAGAGAGGGGAGGGAGAGAACACGTTGGTGTAGAAGGGGCAGGTTTAAATAGGTGAGAGAGGCGAGAGGAGAGCCAAAGGTAGGAGAATAGTTCACGAAGGGAGGGGCCACATTAACAAGAGAAAGAGACCCGGTGGGAGGGGTGAAGAAAGATCCACTAATAAGAAGAGTACGAAATGAGTGCGAAGCAGAGGGGGAAACTGAAAAAGAGAGACAGAGGGGCAACTCGAGCGCGTCGAGGGATGCTTCTTTCTCTCTAGTCTGGTTTTCACGAAGAAAAATAACATTTTTCTTCGCGAAATACTGAAAAAATACGCCATCGCGACATAATACGATAATAGCAGGGGGAGGGGGAGGAACAATGCTCAAAATACTTTTCGTCGGCGCGTCCCAGATCTCATTTTGCAATCGATAAGTGAATATCGACTTTCGCGCGTATACGCGCGTGTACGTGTGTGGTGTATGGTGGAGAGAGAAAGAGCCACCGCTTTCTTATTAGAACTAATAGAATTACCTTGAGAACGTTCTCGATCGATCGAGATTAATCAATTTTCGCGTCTATCGTCAAATTTTCATTCTCGCCGAGTTACCTTCCAATCGCATGTTCCGATGACAAATTTTGGAAAATTCATTTTCAAAACTACGAGTCATCGTACATTTGCCAAAGTTCGTATGAGAAATTGATATTCTCTTTCTAAAACCTTTATAAAGAAATTTGCATAAATTCATGACAAGGCCGAGTGCGCGCGTCGCTGTTTCTCTTCCCACGGCCTCTCCCCTTCCCTGTTATCTTTCCTCATCATACATCAGCCGTACATCGTCTTCGAGAGGTACCTTAACTTCCGGTGTACCAGTTTCGGTCAATGGCAACGAGCGAATTCCTCTTTCGTAAAAAAACTAGTTGAAAATTATTTTTCTCCATCTTTTCGGGTTGAGCGCATATTACTGTTCCTAAAGGATAAAGAAGGAGATGAGAGAGAGAGAGAGAGAGGAGAGAGAAACGATAATAGTAGAGATAAGAAAAAACTGTTAAAAATTGATAAATTAGATGAAATTGGAATAAAGTCGATGAATTTTGAAATGTAATAATATGGCAATATTTTGAAGCGATGGATACTCTGAAAAGAAGAAAAGAAGAAGCAGAGACAGACGAATGCTCTAGGTGGCCGTAGAGTGTGGGCGTCACGGATCAGTTCCCAGCAGGAAGCCGCGTGCCTACTTGCTCTCATCGTCAGTTTAAGTCGCACACTTTCCTCTCCTCCCTCCATCAAGCATTAATGCCCCCTCTCTCCCATCTCTCTCTATCTCTCTCTCTCTTGCTCTTCTTCTCCCACGATGGTTGTATTATCTATCTCCTGAGAAAAGAAAAAGGAGAGTCGAGTAAAGGATGATCTTTCCTATGTATGTGTGTTCTTGAACGTACAAGGAAATGCTTTATTTTTTTTTTTTCTTCTCCCTTCTGTAATCTCTTACCAACAATTAGAAACTATCAAGGTGGCCGTTCGTTTCCATTTCGATCGTCATTCATTGTCGTGAGAAAACACAGTAGACGAGCTTTCCTCCTTTCGGTTGCTGGCGAGTTCGGATGCTGACGAGCTCGGTTGACCCAAGTACCACTATTTTTTCTTTGCGTCTCATCCGAAGAACCGGTCGTCCGTAATAGGTTTTCTTGCCGACGGTAACAAAAGTAGCAATAACTGGAGAATCCCCCCTAGACACCGTACCTCTTTCCCTCTCGCTCTCTCCATCTTCCTTTCCCGCTTCTTAAACACCAAGCATTCAACAAACACGCCTTAACATTACATTTTCTCCCGAGGCCGTTTCATTAAATAAAGTTTTTAATTGATTTTCATGCGTCACTAAAGAGTACTGATGCTACCAACTATTATATAAAAATATGAGCTTTTTAACTTTTATTTTTCTATTGATAGTCGATAGTCGATTGTCGTTAGTCGATTATTCTACTATCCATGTGTGTATTGCATAGTCTCTCTCTCTCTCTCTTCCTCCCTCACTCCCATGCGCGCGCCCCTCACAGTAAAATGCATACGGTCCTTGAACTTTACTTCGTAATTAAAAAGTCTCAACGGGATGTTGATTATACTACTTTACTTTGAACAGACGGAATACTGGGAAATATTTTATGATAATTATAATATGAAATATTCAGGAAAATCAATTAGCCGGAAACAAATGATATTTCATTAGCAAACCTAAATTCAGCTCGAGTTTGAAAGTTTAATTTATTTGATAGAGTAGATAGAGACCTGGATATCTATAAAAGTGTAAAAGCAATATTTTTTACGATTTATCAGCTCGTAATTCAATCCAGCTTCGGAAATAAAATCTGACTATTAAAGTTCGCTATTGAGGCGCGATATTCGAACTGCCAGGGGATGAACCAATCGGATTAAGTCAGTCGAAAGTAGAACCAATCGGTACGGGGCTGTGCCGGAAAGTAGACTCGTGCTTGTCGAGAGAGACTCGCCAGGCGGGGCTTCCCCTGGAAGCGCGAGATCGATTCCCGCGCAAAAACTGAGCGCTTACGGCGTTGAGAACATCGACCAATCACGCGCCTCAGACTATATTCGCTAACCAAACTATATTCTCGATCCACCTAACTTTATCTTCAATTTTTTACATTTTTTCTTCTTCCAAGTGTCTTTTCCGTATCTCTCCCACGAGAGAATAATTTCCCAATCATCTCTCTCTCTCTCTCTCTCTCTCTCTTTCTCTTTCTCTTTCTCTTTCTCTTTCTCCTCCTCCAATCGTCCTTGTACGTAGAGACTGCAATTACAAATATATAAATATAATTCACATTGAAAAGTTCTGAAAATATATAATCTATACGACTCATCCGACCAGAGAGTTTCGATCGATAAACTTTTATCCTCTTACTCTTTTCCTAGCGTTTATAGAAATTGAGAAAAATTACCGTGAGAAATTTATTATTTAGTAACGAGCGAGTAACTATTGTACTCGACATTGGCGCTTACTAAACAAAATAATCTCGTTTTCGGTTCGTCAAAACGATCGATGCAAATGGTTGCCTAGCTGCGAGTAGAATTTTCCCTCGCACTGTTATTACCTTCCTCCAGTTCAGACTAACGGATAGATGGACGGACAGACGGCATCTGTTTTTTATCATCTCCTTTAATTTTCTCATACTCTTCTTTATTTCTTCTACATGTAAATTGTAAAATACGGAAAGAACAGCTATGAATCATCATTTTCACGTCGATGAACGAGAGACCACTATTCTGTTCCCACCAATCAACCAAGTATTGTTAGTCGGGCAATTTCGAACGTTAAATTCGCTAAAGTTTTTCTTCCACGAATGAACGAACGAACGAACGAACGAACGAACGAAGAACTAGACTGAGCAGCGTGCGGTGGCAGCACTTTTTAGAGAATGGAGAAATTCAATTATAAATGTAGCGCACAGTGACGGCCATTAGCGAAAATAGATACGCCCTTTATCTGGGATGAAAGTATCGAGCGAAAGCACAAGTAACGAGTGAACAAGTAAGTCAGTTAGGTGTGCTTTCGAGAGAAAGCTGCTTACGAAAATGAAGAGACGGACAAGAAATATAAGGGGTGAGAAGAAGATGCAAATGAACAATCGGCATTTGAGTGGCTCTTGCTAGATTCCGATTTTCCCTCCACGATTCCTCCTGGTTCATCCAATATCGCAATAATATTCCAATTGAGCGTTTCAAATTCGAACTAGTCGAAGGAATCGGACAAGCTGAGACGGAAACAGAGTTGGAGATGGGGACAGAGGCGCAAGCGCAGATGCGAAAAAGCTCACCTAGCAATGCGCTATGGCGTATAGCGTATAGCGTATGGCTCCGACCACTGCCACACTAACATCAAAACTAACTATTCTTCGCCTTGCTCTACCCACTCTCTCGTTACTAGCTTAATCGGTACAGGAAATCGGGCCCGCCATCGTGAGATGTCCGCGAACGATAGGTCCGACGGATCCTATCGATTCTCAATTTCCCTCGATTATCCTTATTCTCTCATCTTTCTCTCGTACCAATCCGTATAGGCTAGCATAGGGGAGATTCTTTCATTTAAACATGACGCCGTAACGCACTGACTTTCAGTCATTATCTATTTTTCATAAAAGTCCTTGTTAATGCATAGTTGCGCGCGCTAACCTTGCTTCCCGCGTGGTACCGCTTCAATGACGATAATGATGGTATCTTGGCTGTTTCTTAACGATTCAGGAAGCGTAATGAATTTCGCGCCTTTTTTTCATTTCTTAATTCCTTGACGTTACTCGCTTCCTTCCTTCCTTCGGCATTCACCAAGTTAAACCTGAATAGAGAGAAAAGCACTGTACACTGTACCGTACCATCTACTATATCGCTACTATATTAAATAAACAGAAGCACGCAAGGCAAACGGGCCCTATCGACCATGCGTATACTCGTATTTCGTCAAAGAAATGGTGCTGATATCAATATTTTTTATAGGAATCAGTTTTATTTGTCCGACTAGTGATTTTCTAGCGGCAGGGAAATCTCTTTTCGTCCCTCTTCACGAAGAAGCAAGGATAGAGCTTTATTTCAGCCGTGCGAGAAATTGTTTTCCTATTTCTCATTTACGCGCGCGTAGATACAGTTTGGTCCAGGGGTCGCTGAACATTTTACGGCGCTGCTGCAGCGTTTGCTTTGCGAATCGATTTGGCTCCTGCGGACTCTGCCCCATTTCATCGAGATCCTTGGCTATCTGCCCAAAACTTTCTCGTCTTTTCTTTCTCTCCACAGGGATTCGCTATCGATCGATCGGTCGGTTGATCCATCGATCGATCGATCGATCGATCGTATAAATCGGATAAATGGAACGTACTTGGAAATATATCTTCCTCGGATTATTAAAAAAATATGAAACTAAGCGAGGAACAACGAGAAGATGAAGGGGGGGGGGGTCGGTAGAACCTTTTTGATTAGAATAGAAAGGAGAGCGTCTCTCTCGAGTAAGCAAGTGAAAATGGAGAAAATGGAAAAGAGGAAATTAGGAATAAAAGGAAGAAGCAGGGATGGAGTTAGAGAGAGAGAGAGAGAGAGAGACGGTGAAGGGGATGAGGATAGTGATGAGGATGTGGATGGGGATGGGGATAGGGTGGAGATGGGGATGGAAATAGAAATAGAAATAGAAACAGAAACAGAAATATATCCCAGCAAGCAATGCAAGTAACGACCGACAAGTTTGGCCGCTAGGCCCTATCTGACAGAGTATTTTTACAGAGAGCTAGGCCACCCCCTAGCTCCATCGTGGCATGTTATCCCGTTTATTTCAGCAGTGACGTCAGAACTTGGTGCTGGCCAATCGGGCTGTTGCCTGAATTATGGAGAGAGAGAGGAACGTTCGCAACGAAGAGGATAGGTTGTTACCCAGGGATGCTGGCAAGGGGAATCAGTGGAGGTCGCTTCAATACTGGAGGGGAGATGGATTACGTTACCCCAGCGAGTAGCTTCCACAGCGACGAGGTCGACGACTACGACGACTACGACGACTACGAGACGAAGACATGGACTACGAAAATAAAAGAGGTAGCTCGCAACGCCACTAAAAACCATCTGTACCGTGATCAAAATCCTTCATCCGTACATAGACCATCGATGCTCGTAGAATCGATTTTTCAGGATCTATAACGCGATTTGCAACGCGATCTATACACAACAGAACGGACGAAAATCAAAGAACTTTGTAGATTTTGACGACCCCCGTCTCGATCCCGTCTCGTCCTGGTCCCGTCCCGTCACCGTCCGTCCGTCCCTTCCTGCTTCGTTCCGTTCCATTCCTTTCAGCGTTGCTCTCACCACTAGGAGATCAAGCTTTTTCTTACTTTCCTCGCACTTTTCTTCCTGGCATTATTGCGCTCCCTTGCCAATTTCCAAGAGATAGGAATTTCCAGATATTCACAGGGAATAAGACACGACCCTCTGGCATCTATCGCAACTCGCGATTCGCTCTTTTCAGAGATTCGTTCTGCTCGTTTAATAATTAATTGGCTCAATTAATGGAGAAAAAAGATGACGAAGGAAGCGAGCGAGCGAGCGAGCAACGAGTTTAGTAGAATTGTCTTGAAAATTTTCATCGCGCGATCCAAGTATAACGGGAAAAGAAAACTGGTAGAGGGTGAGAAGAAGGCGTCCCGTCCGGCTTTGCAAGAGTAACCCGGTCAAAGAGAGAGAGAGAGAGGGAGAACGAGAGAGCGAAAGCTTGATCATAGGAGCGCAAGGAGCGAGCAGAAGAGAAGACGAGGATCGAGCGAGTAAGCGAGTAAAAGAGAGGGAGGGGGAGAGAAAGAGGGAACGTGTGTGTGCGCGTTTGCGCGCGTGTTAGTGAGAAATCTCACGTAGCTCGATCCTGGCGTCTGTGGAGTTGGCGCCCGCGCATCCTGGCCGCGTGTGCTCGCATAGGGTAGGGTTAGGACACAAGGGTGAGGGTGAGTAGAAGCGGCGGGGAGGGAGGAGCTGGTTGAATTCACGTAAAAGGCGAAGAACAAGCTTCGCAGGCTGGAATGGAACCAGCCTGGAACCAGCCGAACGTTCGAACCGGCTGAGTGGAACGAGGGGAGCATGGAACAAAATAATGGAGAATGCGAGGGAAGGAGAAGGGGCCGAGAGGGAGAGGGGGATGCGCAATCCAATAGCGAGAAAGCCACGGTGGTGGGAGATTTCGTTTCCCACCATATAGCCACAGCCTTCTCTCCCGGTGCTTGACGTCGACGAACGAACGAACGAACGAACAAACGAACACCGATGACTTATTAGCGAAGTGCAAGGTGTTTGCCTGCGCGAACTTTCCAATATGTATGCGTAACTACGCGTGTACGTATGTACCTACGTATCCACGTACACGTCTAAAGCTACCTGCTTTTACCCCTTTCCCTTTCCCTTTCCCGTCCCCGTCCTCGTCCTCGTCCTCGTCCTCGTCCTCGTCCCCGTCGCCGTTCCCGTCCTCGTCTTGTACTTTTTTACCGACGACTTTCTCTCCCTCTCCAGTTTACTTCCGGAACTCTGCATTTACTCCGCCTGCGCTATTTTCTATTATTCCACTGTCCAAAGTAGATACATTCACTTACGGACACTCTCTTGCTACGCGTGTACGGTGCGTATCTACTTCGCTGCGTGTTTTCTCTTTCTTTTTCTTTTTCTCTTCCTCTTCCTCTTCCTCTTCCTCGAAACGTCCCAATGAATTTTGATATCCAATCGCTCTCTTAGACTCGAATGTTTCTTCCGTTTCTTGAGAAATTAGCGAATAACCGCGACTCTCAGCTCCACGTGCTTCTCTTTCCCTCTTTGTCGCTTTGCTTGTTTCGCTGGCGAGACGCGCGAAACGTGTCCCGCGTCCCAATGCGAGGACGACCCAACTCCTCGAATTGGGTCAGACCGTCGAGGATGACCGCTGCTTCTTTGGAAGTGGCTAAAATTCTCATCTTTACCTTGTGTACAAAAGCATGGCTGAATGATGCCAATGTGGTATCGCTCTCTCTCTCTCTCTCTCTCTCCCTCTCTTATTTTTGTCTCAACACTCGTATGGGATGGACGCCTATGAAATTCACTCGCCTGCAAGTAATAAGAGCGAAAGTAGGATACGTGGAATATCGGGATGTGATTAGGAAACTTTGCCAAGACGTCTCTTGGACTCTGCCAGCAAAGTCTCGCGGAGTATGGGGAGAGGCGCCACGTGGATGCCGTAAACACTGCGTGGCGAACTCTCCCCTCTCTCTCTCTCTCTCTCCCTCTGCTACGTGTACATATGTACATGCATACATACATAGATACATACCATCTATATAGGAATAGTTGCGAACCATTCTCCCAGCGACGCGATTACTCTTTGGAATCTACTACCACTATCCCATTGCTGCTTCTGCCGTTGCCATCGTCGCTATTGCTACTGCTACTGCTACCATTGCCATCGCACTCTGCCATCACCGTCACCATCATCTTTCGCTACTACCCATCATCATCATCATCATTATCGTCTTTCTGTCATCTCTCTCCATACGCGCTCCGTTTTGAAAATTTACAACCATCGATCGATGCACGACAAACGAACGATACTCGTCAGAGTTTTCGGCAAGAATGGACCTTTCTCCGAAGAAGCCACCTTTTTCTCCAACCCTGTCCACTTTGGAGACGCGATGCACAATTAAACTTCCATCGATCGAACTATACCGCCGTTGGTCATTTGACCAACCCGTTTCCCATTCCAATCTGCGACCAGTGTTCTCCATACACAATCAACCTCCAGTTACTCCGCGGCCATAAACACTTTCCACCTCGTTGGAGTAGTCTCGCATCTACTCATCCGAGCTCCACTTTGATTTCAACATCGAAAGTTGCCAAAGCCTGCTGCTAAACAACGCTGGCAATAGTTGCTTCGCTCAATAACCAATAATCATGACTTGATAATGCTACAATACGAAAGTGGATGAAAGGGGGATAGAGGAGGATGACGATGGTCTGGCCAACACGGAGACACGCACACTCGTGATACTCATGAAAATATTTCATTTTTGCATAGCGGGACATCTGAAAAGGAAGAAACGAGAGAATAACGCCAGTGCTTGGTAGAGCATAGATAGCTCTAGTTTTAATGCAAAGATAAATTTCAACCACTTCAAAAGAAGAGACGAGGGGACAGAAGGGGAGAAGAAGGGTAGAAGAGAAAAGTGGAAAACGGGGCTCGGGGTTTGAGTTTCCATTCTCGCTTATAGGGTAGGGAAGGAGGACGAGACCGTGGATGGTGATGGGAAGAGAAGGGAAGAGAAGGGAAGGGAAGAGAAGGGAAGGGAAGGGAAGAGAAGAGAAGGGTAGGGTAGGGACTAAGAAGGAGGGGAGGATGAAAGCACGAAAGCGGAAGCTACTGTGTTAAAGGTGAACTTTAGCTAGCTAGGCGAATGGGGAGCTTGGTACTGGGCGGTGGTACTGACTGAGAACGTCAGTGGCGTTGGTGGCGGAGGCGGCAGCGGTAGCGTCGGTGAAAGGCTATAAAAATCGTATTTTGGCGGGAGCCCACGTTTGTAGGTTGTATTTTCCCTTTCTATGACCCAATGCAGTTTTATCGGGTCAGCTGCATTTGCATTGCGATGCGCGTCCGTATTTTTCTCGTTGACGTCCCTCCTCCTCCTCCTCCTCCTCCTCCTTCCTCCCGCTTCCCTCGTCCTGCAGACCGATAAAACTTGTGCCCACGAGCGTTGACCCCGACGGCATTCGATGTACGCGTACCTCCGTTTTTACTCCTGCGATATGAAATTTGCTCACTTACTTACATACGCGCGTACTGCGAGGATAAACTTTCGCGTCCCTTCGTTTCTTCCTGATTTTCGACGAACGTGTACGTATCTCTGACGAAGCAACGATGACGATGACGTATCTCCATCCATAGGTTTTATAGGATCCACGGGGGATCAATGGGCAAAATCGATCGATCGACCCATCGATCGATCCGATAGCTTCGGATTTAGATTCAGAATCAGATTCAGATTCGTTTTCCTGAGGAAGAGGAAGAAAAATGTAGAAAGAGAAAAAAATAGATATAAAGAGAAAAAACAATAAAGCCATGGAGGATTTTACCCTGTAGGTAAGCCTGTAGGTGTACCACCAGGTTCGACCGACTTAAATCATGTTGCCGTTGCTCGTGAAACTCTATTACCGACGTTTTCTCTGAATTTCGCGAGCCAAGAGCTTCATGCAATGAAATTTGAACGCACTAAGCGGTTCTCTGTTTCCTCCTCTCCACCTTTTTCTTCGCATCCCAGACTTCGTCTATGGTCTCTCTCTCTCTCTCTCTCTCTCTCATTTCCTAGTAGGGGTAACCAACCCTCTCTCCATCCTCTTCTGTCTCTCACCCTGCTTCATCACTGTATTTCACTTTGAATTCTCTCGCTCATTAATCCTTTTCCCCTTTCTCGTTTTCCCTCGCTCTCCCCTATCTCTCTCTCTCTCCCTGCATACACGCATGTACACATACACACATAAATCTCTCCGTTGCTCCAAGCCATGCGTCATAAAAGCGTTTTACCTCCTTGTTCGATCAATATACACATACTTGCTTATTCTCTCTCTTTCCCTCGACTGTGCGCGATGGTGGGGGTAACGTGGCAACGCTGCCAACAAACTGTTCGGCAATAGGACGTCGGCGGGAGAGCTGGCAATGCAGCAGCAGCGGCAGCAGCACAGTGACTCAGCACCGACCGTGGCGGCGCTGTTGCTGCTCTGGTGCTGGTGCTGGTGCCGGTCTGGTGCTGGTGCTGGTGCTGGTGCCGCGATGCCGAGGTGCTCTGCCTAGCTGGGGCCCCCATGGCGTTGCTGCCGTACGATCTAAGACAGCCCCGCCGGTCTCTCTTGCAACCCGGTTTTGTAACTCGATTCTCCATGGTGAATAGCCCGCCTCGAGCGTCGTTACCTCCGACGTTGTACCAACGTCGTCTACTTGGACGTACGACGGCGCTCTCTTTGCCAATCCTCTTGCTTTTATGAAAACTCTACACCCTCGATTATCTCTCCCTTCCCCCACCCTTATTATGATCATTTGCCATGGAAAATCAACCAAAACTTACTCCGCTCTTTTTCGCGTCTCTCATCCCCCTCGTGTAAAATCTCATCGTCGTCTTAACTCTGACTCTCCGTTCGCGATATTCCGTTGCTCGCGCTCTCTCTCTCTCTCTCTCTCTCGTTTTTTTATATTATTTCAAAATTTTAATAATCGTTCGATCGTCCGCGAACTCCTCGACATTTTGCATGCTGATACAACGCGGAGCACTATGTTTTCAATGATTGCGAGTTTCGGAGCGGTCGTTCGATTTTGCTTCGGTGGAAAATTAGAACGTTGGTTTTTTTTTTTTTGCACCTCTCACGTAGATCGCGATAAAGAATTATCGACGGTCGATAAAACAGAAAGTATGTACGTGGACGCGTTAACCGAGTGCTTTGAGATTGCGAGGAATGTTTCGTTTGAATCTACCGAATTTTTCTTAGGCGAAGACGCGAGAGCCTCGCTGATGAATTTGCAAAATTGAGGAGAGAAGTTTTCGAAAAATCTTCAGAAACGAGAGCGTTTCTCGAGGGACGTTGTTCTTTTTCCAGAAATATTCGACATTCGCGTTTGAGAAGGACCGATTCAAGATTTGACTAATTATGGTCTGGCACGAGCGACTCTTTTTTTTTTCTCCATCGGAATCGCCCGCTTCGCGGGAATACTCGTTTTGCTTAATCTTGCTGACATCAAATCGATATTGCGACCAAAAGTTTTTTCTCCAATTTTGCCGAGGAGAAAATTTTTATATAAATTAATTCCTAATGAGAGTTTCAAGCGAATGCGCGCGCTGTCAAATCATACGGATGCGGACGCGTGTGCGTGTACGTGTGCGTGTGCGTATTCGTATGCGCACGGTGCACGCACGCGAGTTAAATTTATCAATCGAGATTAGCAATAAAATATACAAGTCGTAAAGTGTTTTTACGGGATTTTCTCAGCATCTCTCTTGGGATCGATCTAAGCCACGGCTAAATATAGTTTCAGTCCGTCTATTAAATTTTCAGGCTACTCCGGTGTGTCTGGCAATGTCCATCTCTCGTTTAAGAAAGCTTCTCGCGATATTTGGAAATCGACGAGGTTCTACGCGCGGACGGGGAGAGATTTTCCAAAATTTCTCATCTCTCCGAAAATTCTTTCCATTTTTTTCTTCCACGACGAAGAAAACTTTCCGCTCGCGTTTCTCGCTCGAAAGATCAGCGGATCTCGGATTGAATTTTATTTGATTTTGTATAACGGGCAGAGGGTAGGAAGGGAGGGAGGGAGGGAGATAGAGAGGGGGGAAGTTCGGAGATTCTCTCCCCCAGTGAGAAAATCATCGAAATGATTATTCTCCTTCGCGTTCTCCGTATCTTTTCCGTAGAATTGGAGGATGCGTGGTACCGGGGAGAAAAGAGAAAGAGGGATAGAGAGAGGGAGGGAGGGAAGGAGAGAGAGAGAGAGAGAGATTGAGAAAAGTAACTGGATAAAGAGGAACGTGCGCGTGTACGGAATTTTATCCATGAGTATTCTCGCGGCGTGGGATTGACTTGCGCCACAAACAAAACGGTGGGCACGGAAGAAAAGCGGGAATAGAAGGTAGCTGCAATATCGGCGATACATCAGGCTGTCGAAGAGGGAACCAATCGTTTCTCTAGCGGAATTGAGTTCACGGCACGCGTATGCATTGAGAAGTGCTGTTACCGACCGCGATTCGTTGAACGCGAAAACTTCTCCAAAGAGGCTCTTGTGGCAAGCGATGATAGCCGCCCAAGTGAAAATACCACTTTTTAAAAAGAACAAAACTAATTGCCATAGATGGAGAGAGAGAGAGAGGTAGGTCTCTGAAATTTCCAGCATTTTTAGCGCGTTGCAAAAAGAAGAGCGCGCGTGTCAATTGTCTTTTGAGATTTTCATAGGGAGGCCAAGCTCGACTTTGCTCGAGAAAATTGAGAAAACTCAAAATATGCGTGTACGCCTATACGGAACCAATTTTTTTTCTCTTCTTTTTTTTCGATAGGTTTTCTTTGACAAGCGGAGAGAGAGAGAGAGAGAGAGAGAAGACGTACAATGATAAAAATACGATACCAAAAACTCCAGGTTAATAAATTGAAAATAGTGAAACGTGAGAGATGCTTCGAACCAGCGGTAACGATGACGATGATCATGATGATGATAATGATAATAGCAACGGTAAGCGTGCATACGTACGTTGTACGTTGATTCGAAAAGTGGTTTTGTATATAAAACGTGGACTCGTGCGCGCGCGTACGTGTGTTACGTACGTGTACACGCATCGTACGTAAGAAGGCAAAAGCTACAGGAACGCGAAGTTGTCTGCTAAACTTTGACTACTATTTGGTTTCTTCACTCTCCTGTGCCATTTACTTTCTCCCGCGAAATTCTAACTCAAGAATTGACCACGGGTTGCGCGCACCGCGTAAAAACTCTTGCGTCTGTCTCCCTCTCTCTCTCTCTCTCTCTCACTCACTCACTCTTGCTTTATCCTTTCATCGCGGCTCTCGTTAAGACGCCTGATTAATGTCCGATACTTTTGACGGCCATTGTCCCCAAAAATTCGAGAGATGGAAGAAGGAGGAAGCAGCGAGGACATGGTAAGATTGGTATTTTTCAAAGTTTCTCGAGTCTCTTCTCTTGGAAGTTTGCTCGACACGACGTATGAAAAATGTATACTTACTCGTAGAGAAAATATTCGGTTTTGAGGGAAAGAAGGATCGTGTTATAGGGTTCTATAAAACAGCTGCTGGTAGCAAGTAGCCGGTTGTTGCCAACTCGCGTCCTCGAGGCGCCAGAGAAAAGACGAGTATACCGGAAACTGTTGCTTGCCTTGCTGCGGTGCGGTGTGGCGTAGCGTGGCGTGGCGTGGCGTGGCGTGGCGTAGCGTAGCGTGGCGCGGTGCGTTCTCGGGCTTCTGCTCCAAAATTCTCGCGTGTCCTTTCTGCCGTCCCTGTAAAAAATCATGCGAATGTCGATCTCAAGGATTTTCATGATTTTCATGATTCTCGTGATCCTCGTGATTCTCATCGAACCGCGGCGCCTGTCGAGTTGAGGGAATTTTTTCGGGAAACGCATCCCGTTCCCGCGACTCTCCGACAAACGATGCGAGCGAGATGAAAAATGCTCGCTCTCATCGCACCGATGCATCGATCACGCGCGAAAACGCATCTCGATCGATTCTCAGAGACCCGTCCGTCCTCCCCCGCGTTGTTCGCCAATTAAAATCTACCCACTCTCTGTTTTTTCTACAGGACCCCTATCTTCCGAGCTTACGCAATTGGCTGGATGCATTTTATATGATATCGACCGAGGGACCGTATGGAATACTTGTGCGTGAAGTTTGTGCAAGAGCCAGAGTTACGTACGAGCATGTTGCGTCACGTGTTTCACTAGAGGGCGCAAAAACCACGAAGCCTCTATAGCCGGATGCTTTCCTTTTCCTCGAAAGATTTCTTTCTTATTAAGCGCGTGTAACGCGCTCCACGCATTGAACGCGATATCAAATATTGATCTAGAACAAGGCATGAGAAAACGAGGATGTTGCTCGGTTGAGTAACGAGTAAGTAAGTTTTTTGGCGATTTTGGCGGTCTTGGCGGTCTTGGCGATTTGTAAGATTCAAGAGGAGATCGGGTTGGTTGCGTGAAACCTCTCCTACGAGAAGAAAGCTGCTGCACGCACATGTACGCGCACACACAACTTGCTTTCCTCTTGCATCACGCGTGCCAACGCATAACAGTATGTACAATGTAGCAAGTACCTCGCGCTGCAACATGACGGTAAAATAACGTGGTGCGGAGCGTGGTACTCGCTTGCTGGGTCTTTCGCTCTTACATTCCTTATGTCCGTCCTGCTTTGATAAGACGTTAAAATACTTGGAGATTGGAATTAAGCTCCATTTGCCTGTTGCTTTTCACTCTTTCCGCAAAAGTTGGACTTAATGAGACGCGAAAACTCGAGCTTTGCAAGAGACATTTGATCCCCTTACTCCGGAAAGGTGTGTACATTACTCTTGTGTGTACAGACACACACGTAGGCATACATAGGCGCGCGGGGCGTGAATATTTACACGAAGCCGGCTAGAAGTTTCTCCATTCATAAGCTGCACCCCCACCAGACTCTCTCAAAGTGTCTGTGACCGCTTCGGGGTTGGCCTCTCTTCCTCTCTCCCTCCCTCTCTCTCTCTCTCTCTCTCTCTCTCTCTCTCTCTCTCTCTTTCTCTGCCAACGTACTCGAAGGTAAATGTAGGTTACAAAGGCCGTATACTCTCTGTGTACATACTCTCCCGTCTACGTGCACATTCCCCTACGCGACCAAACTACCCTTTATATGCCTCTCCCGACCCTCGTTGTTTCGCTCACTCTCCCTCCCTCACTCTCTTCTCTTACGGGAACTCAAGGTCAACGATCAACAGTCGAACCATCCTCCCGTCCCATTCAAAGTAGCCCCGCTACCTTCCATCTCTTTCTCGCATCTTTCAACCATTGCACCGCGTTCGATCACCATCGCTGTAACCAACCTTATCGTAGTCATCATAGTCATTGTCATCGTCATCGTCGTCATCGCTATTATCATTGTGTTTCAGTACTGGTGCACTGCAGTGCTCTGTTTTGAGGGGCAAGGACAAGCGGAGAAAGACACGCGTGTCTCAATTGAGGATCCATTTCCAGTACGGAGTTGATAAGAATGATAATGGGTGGTCAACCTATGAAGATTAGTGTCTGCGAGGAATCTGAAGAAACGATCAGGTAAATGCGAAAAAAAGAGACCTAAGAAGCATCGAAAACATCATACTAATTATCTTTATTGTGGCCATGCGAAAGAGGGGAGAAGGGATAAAGGGGATGAAGGGGTTGAAGGGGTTGAAGGGGAGGAGACTATAAAGATTGAAGGGGTGGGTGAGCAATGGACGATGGGTGAAAGTTGTGGATTGCAGGGGCCAAGGGTCCGACAAGTGGCGCCGTCACACAAAGTTTAGCATAAGACGGCACATATTCCCCTCTCCCCCCTCGCGCCGCCCGCGCTATAATCGTATACGTGTCTCTCTCGCCGCGAGAAGGGAAGAGAGGGTGCAGCAACAGGTTTGCTAAAGCCGGAATGACACGCTTAGCGCATTTTTACCCAACGAGCATTGTTCGCGCACACATTGCCAGAAGCACGCACGCATACATGTATATGGACACACACCCATCCCCAGAAGCGTACGCGTAAGCTGCGGCTGAGCATACGTACGCCGTTTTGAGGTTGATTCCCACTTTCCGTTCCTTGTCGGCGTATTGTAACATCTCAATGCCGATGATATTGCAATAAAAATTTCATTTATTTTTAATTGTTAAATTACTCGTATCATTCTCATATTAGTGGAGTGATGATACGGTACGGTGCAATACGGTACGGTATGAAACGGAATGGTACGGTACAGGTACGGATACGAAGCGAATAAGTATGAGAATCAACCTTTAATTTACTTAGATCTTTTGTAGATTTTAAGCAGCTTATCTCTTTTTTTTTATGTTTTTTACAAACTAAAGCCTGTGACACGGGATAGTCGCAAAACCAGCGCGGGAGGAGAGCAAAGCTTTTTAGCTTGAAGGAGAACAAGTTGGCACGGATAGTGGCCTAATCCTCATGACCCTCTTTATTGTTGTGTGCTCGTGCCCATTCTACCAGGATCATTCATCTTCTATTCGCAACAACCAGCACAAAACTCCTTTTTAAGTGACCACGAGTCCTAGCTAACAATGACTGAACCAACCTTATGACCAATATATATCTCTGCTAGCACCGTGACCTTGACTCTTGAACTTGTAGCTCTCTTGAGTAATTTCGACCGTTACGTAACTCTGTGACCAGTAAGTAAGTCAGTCAGTCAGTCAGCCAGTCAGTCAGTTAGTCAGTCAGTCATTTCCAGCCCTTAAGATCCTCGTAACTTGAGCCATAAACTCTCAGCGAAGAGCAACCACACATACACAAATACAGGCGCGCGTGCTCGCTCACTCGCTCGAAATCGTCAAACCTTAAAACTCAACAATCTCCTATCTCCTTTACCACCACTACCACCCTCGTCACTCCTTCCACATATACACGCATAATCTTCGAATTCTTATTCGAGGTGAGATATGGGGAAAATATTTCACGATACCAGAGAGAGAAAGAGAGAGATAGAGAGAAGGGGTGGATAAAGGGAAAATGAAAAGAGCAAATTAAAAGCAATTGAAAAACAGCTGCAAGGAATGAAACTTTAAGTTTTATGCATTTGCGTAATTCTGTGTTTCTGTGTTTCTATGTTTATGTGTTTGTGAGGGTCAAACGGATCAACCACACGGTCAAAAGTTTCACGGGCGGATGCGACGGTCTGCGGCGCAACCCCATCCAGCTATTTCACCCAGAGCGCAGCTGGGAGACCCATTAAAGACGAGCGTTGGCTCACGACGTTGCTTCTCTTCTCTGTCTCTCTCTCTCTCTCTCTCTCCCTCTTTCCAGCGCATAAAACCTTTCCCTTACGCTTATCCATTCGTTAATTTTCCTACTTTTACATCTTTCCACTTTACCACTTTTTCGCTTTTTCCACTTTTCAAATCTAAATCAAATGCAAGAGGGTCAGATGCAACGATTCAACGAGCAAAACCTGGGGGCAAAGGTTAAACGCCTATACATTACGATGATAAGAAGCCTGTGTGTGTGTGTGTGTGTGTGTGTGTGTGTGTGGGTGGGTGCGTGTGTGTGTGTGTGTGTGTGGGTGCGTGTAAGCGCTTCGATTTGAGTTGGGTAAAGTAGAGTAGATTAGAATAGAGGGGAGGGATGTCGGCATTGGTCTGGCACGAGTCTCTAATACTGGGGCAATGTCACACACCTAGACTATTATTCTCACTCTTCGCAGACCTCGCAGCAGACTAATAGCCTGTCAGCAGCCACGCTTACTGCTTTCTGCCATCCTGACCTCGCGCGTATTTTCTCTTTATTCTCCACCCCGAACTTTCTTCCACCTCCACCACCACGCCTTGAATTCAGCCAAGGGATTTATTTTCTCGTCGATCGATCTGATCTATTGGCTATAACGTCGATGATGGATCTCCATTTACTGTAATCAAAGTTTCTTCAAATCTATGTGTGTGTTAAGAGAGAGAGAGAGAGAGAGAGAGAGAGATAGAGGACAATTCTCTTCCCACCCCCATACTCTTGTTAAGGATCATAGGGTCTTAGGGTCTTAAGGTCTTAGGCTATTACAGGGAAGTAGTAACTTGGCATATCCTTGGAGGCACGTGAACAATGTCCCGTTTCGGGTCGAAGGGTGTTGCTAAACCGAGGGTACACACACTTATGTATATGTGCGTGTCTCTTCACTGTCTTCCTGTTACTTCTATACGTGTATATGTATAACAGTGGCATACCAGTTAAGAGTTAACTGACCTAGCGCAACCTACTGAATAGGCTATTAGCCTTGTCGTGTTTTGTCTGCTATGCATTCCTTTTCTTCCTTCCTCCCTTCCTTCCTTCCTTCCTTCCTTCCTTCCTTCCTTCACTCATTCATTCACTCACTCATTCATTCACTCACTCGTTCATTCATTTCTACGTTCTCCGTAAGAAAGTACTCTTGGAGCCTTCTTTAAATTCCTTCTCACTCCTACCGCTATAAACAGAACAACTGCCCGCCAATCTTTGCCAATTCATTCCTACAGGTTCACTCATCCACCGTCTCATCCATACTGATCCTAATGACTTTGGCAGGTTCATTTCCATTCGTTTCTCTTAACCCAATTGATCGTTAAACGTCAGTCATTCTCCGCAAGGTGCTTACTCACTATTTGACAAACTAGAGAACTTTGCTAAAGAGTCGAGAGAAGATTCCTCGAGAGCAATTAAGCTTCCAGTTTCCAAAGCGCTTACGGGGAGGAAAATGACGTCATACGCGTTGGAAGGTTGTGACTGAGTGCGGTGGAGCCATTCACATATTGTAGGGGGTGGGCTACTGGTGGAAGGGTGGTACCACTACTGGTACTGGTACTAGTACCAGTACTAGTACTGGTGGTTATGGTTGTGTGATTTTGTGGTTGTGGTCGTGGTTGTGGTTGTGGCAATAGCGACGGTATTGGTGTTGATGGTGTGGCGTGGTGGTGAGTAGTAGTCAACGATGGAAGGGGGAGTATAAAGAGGAGCGCCTAGAGGCAATAAAGTAGGTACGATGCATGGTGTGTGTGTGTGTGTGTATGCGCGCATAAGAGAGAGAGAGAGAGAACATCGAGAGGGAAGCTACTGGGAATTTCAAGGTCGTACGAGATAATGCCTCTTCCGCGTTCGTGAATGAACGGATCGCTAGCCACAGAATTCCCATCCCCTTCCTCGCAACCCCGGCTCGACTCGACTCGACTCTTTCATAGCTCCCTAGACCACCCTAACACCCGTACACTCTTTCCCAACACTTTTTTCCCCCGTTTTCTTTCCTTTTTTTTTATGTCCTCCTCCCGCGTAACTGCACTTTTACGTTCCGACGTTATCGCGAGGGAAGGGAATCCGCGCAACCCTCGCAGAAAGTGAGAGCAAAGCGATATCGAAAAGAGGACGATAGAAATTCCCGCAGTTCCTGACAGGAAGCTGCGACACTCGGTGCGCGACAGATACGCGCCGTCCGCGATTATCGCGACGAAATGTCTGAATAGCCGAAGAAATTCGATCGCGACCACCTGGTCGTTCGATTCATCGACCAAAGTTCGACGACGGAGTGCATCGACCGGGGAAGAGTGACGAGAAAGAGATTTGCGCGAAATGGATCAACGAATGCGCAAACACGGGCTAATATGTTAAATCGCGTTTCTCTGCTTCTTCGCCGAGAAGGGAGTGGGGGAGAAAAAGTAGAAGGTGAAAAAGAGCGTGCGTCGGTGAAGAGACGCGAGAAAAACAGCAACTTTCAGCTGCTGGGGGCAAACGGAGGAGGGCGAGAAGGGTGAGGGGGACAGCTAGAAATGGAACGGAACGGTTCCATTTCCTCTGTTATGATAAGCGCAGTGAACTTGACCCACTCCCCCGAGACAGCCTCCCTATCTCCCACTCTCGCACGTTCACTCGCACCCCATCGTGTTCTGTCCCCTCCAGGGCTTCCTCATCGGGAAGTACCACAGGCACCACAGAGCCGCACCACTACCCTGATATCGAGTTACGAGCCACTCGTGCGAATCGTAACGCGATAACAGCTGTTGCGCACCTCTCGATTTGCAAGACGGCCAAACTTCCCTCCATTCACTCCCCCTCTTCTTCCTCCTGGTTGCTCTCCTCCGTCTTTCCTTCGCGAGTTCGCGCGTTTTTATTCCGCGACAAAGAACTTATCTCCGGATGATCCGAGTCTCTCGCAATTTTAGCGTCCATGTACGTGCAACGCTACGCTCTTTGCTTCTTACCTCCCCTCGAAGAGGGAAAGTGGCGGTGAACGCGTCGCATCGGCTGTCGGGTGAAGGAAAGAAGAGCGAAGCTTTTAAATCAATTTGAAATTCAAGAGGGGATTTCGAAGGGGTTCGACGTGTCAGCTGAGTTCCAAGATGCACCACTACCATTCATCCCTCCACATGTGCCACTTACTTCATTCACACGTGCCCATTGATGTGCTCGGCTTACCATCCATCTCTCCCTCTCTCTCTCTCTCTCTCTCTTTCTCATGCATACACAAGCCTTCCATCCATCCCTCCCTCCCTCCCTCCCTGCTAGCTAACCACGCAAACTTACCGCAATCGCATTAACCACCAACTCTAATCATACATAAATATCTGCATGCGCGTGTATGTGTGTGCGTGCGTGCTTGCGTACGTCCATGCGTGCGTACGTGCGTGAGTATATACGCGTGTTTATCGTAGAGATATTGCGTGTCACGCGACACTAGTACCAAATCCCTCATTTGGCCAAAGTTCATGATTCAGGTTCAATACTATCATTTGAATTATAAGCACGTCTACTATTATGTGTGTGGGTGGGTATGGGGTATATGTATATTTGAATCGACTGGAACGAGTCCCGTCAAAGGATTTTCCAAAGAGATTTTTATTAATTTGCGAAAAGAGAGAGAGAGAGAGAGTGGTCAATGGTGAATGCGTGTGGTAAAATTCGATGAGTTAATTCAGTTTATGCGGATATTCATTGAAGGGCACGTGCTTCGCTCGTATTTCAAATGATCAAAGTCGACGCGAGTCTCGTGCAAAAAGTCGTGGAACGTGAGATGTGCACGATAAATGGCAGCGTTGGTCGTCTTAAAAAACCAGACTGATCGAGTCCACCATATTTTGCCATGGCGCGTGCCTCTTATGCATCCCCTGGCGTTACGCGGCTAACGTCAGATCATATCTCTGGCATCTGCTAAAAAACTCCTGAGAGCAAGTGGACGAAATTGGAAACTCGATTCACTCACCATCGAACCTCTTCTTGCCGTCTCTCTTTCTCTCTTTTTTCCCCTCCTCCGTTACAACCATCTATATTACTTTGGACATTCTTTTACGACTCGATGATTCGAAACTCATCCCAATCATAAACATTTGACCACTGACACGCGAGGTACCAAAGGTACCAAAGGTACCAAAGACTTTGCGCTCATGCTCATTTGTGTAAGAAAATTCGTAAAATTTTTCGGAGCCTTGTACCGCGAGTTGCTGCAGTTTCGATAAAACAGCGTTTTATGGACATTTCTATTTTTCTGTTTCAGCTCTCGGCCGCTCAGCACCCCGGTGAAAAGCTAACGTGTTCTTTCGTAATAGCTTCTTCCACGATTCTACGATTCCAGTGGTACGAAAATGAATATCTCCGCGGTAGAATTGGCGGGAAAGGACAGCAGCGGACCGGACGGTCGGCCAATTGGTGAGTCCATACAATTTTTAAAAAGGTCAAATGGCGCTTCGAATGCTACTAAGATTCTGCCGAAGCTCTCGAACAATCTGCACGTGCAACTAACGTTTCCTTAACAAAATGTCTTATGCAAGGTCCAATGTGTGCGGTATCATTCACTTTCGCGTCATTCAATGCCATTCGGCATTTAAAGAATTTTTAATCGATAACGAAACTGCGTGCAAATCAGAGACATCGGTGGAAAGAAACCCGCTCTTTCCAAATTTTTATAATTCTCTCGTCTCTTACTCTCTATTTCCCCATTATAATTTTCGCATAAATAATGTAGTCTCGGTGTGCACGGTATATAATATAACGCAGTTTCACATATTAAAATTGATTGATTCGGATATATACCTACGTGCATCCCCACAATTTCATATAGAACATTTATTATTAATACTACGTACTTGCAAATATTATTAATTATTATTATGTGTCTGTGATATTAATGACGAAATTCTCTTGTATGTGCAAGTAACCCAGTTGCGCTGAATTTTATTGTCCTACCAATCATAAGATAATAATGTACAATTCGACAGATCCTACGTTAATTCTCGTGTAAGATATTTTTTTCTTTCTATACGATTATTAGGATACGATTCTATACGATCTATACGATTATTCTATACTTGCATTAGGATTATATTAATTTTGCTTCGTATAAGTTAATTGAAGGAAGAAAGAGAAAGGAGTGGGTGGATGATCGTATGAGGGGGGGAGGGGTGGTTGAATAAAACAACAATCTAAAGAGTAAAGGATTGGAATGGGGGGGATTTTATAACGAGACAAGGTTGGGGGTCATCGTTCCACACGTGAAAGAAAGAAAACTGGCAGAGAGCCATGAGAAAGACTCGAAGTTAAGAGGAATGAGACGAAAGCTTCATTGGAGGGGCAAGTATTAAAAGTAGGGAGCCTCATGCATGAGACCATTGCAAGTAAGAGACGTAGTTACATCTAAAGAGGAAGAGGAAGAGGGAGAGGGAGAGAGAGAGAGAGAAAGAGGGAGAGGGAGAGAGAGAGAGAAAGAGAGAAACCCCTTTAACTAAGCTTGGACTCTATAAAACCAATTGGTGGAGGGCCCATCACCACTGTGTCATGGGAGGAGCCGTGAGACTCCCTCCCCTCGTCTCTCTCTCTCTCTCTCTCTTTCTCTCTCTGCTTCTCTTCTTCCCCCCGTCTCTCCTCTTCGCTCTTCCATCCTTTCATATCCAGTATTCCTCTCTCTTCTCTCCTCGCTCCTCGCTCCTCTCTCCTCTCTCCTCTCTCCTCTCTCCTCTCTCTAGTTCGCTTCTCACCATCAGGATTCCAAAGTTGCTTTCCTTAGTCACTGTAAAAACCCCTCTCAAAGAGACTCCTCTCAAGACAAGATCTAGTCCCGTTATGAGTTACCAAGATTATGAATTCTCTATAGTTTGAAAAATAATGAAAAATTTCTCATCGGTCTTATCAACGTGAAATATCGATAATTGTACATATTTCTCTATTCAGGCAAATGACTACTATGCATACTTATCTCTCTGTACATACTGTATTTTCTTTTTGCTGAGAGAAAGCTTTCTCTTTTTATTAGGAAGGAAATCATTACAATAAATGTTTTATGATCATTCAAATTATTTGTGTTAGTTCAAAGGTAAATTTTGATAGAAAAAAAAAAAATTTTATACTATTCTCTGGTTGGCAATGAAAAAACGTAGTTTTCTTTTTGAAAAAGTGATACATTCCAGCAAGCCTGGGGAAAGTTGTGCAATTGCGTGTCTGCAGCGTAGTTAATGACTTGCAGTTTTTCTGATTATAACAGATAAGGAATTTGGTTCAATTCATAAAATAATATTAAGAAATCGTTGATTTTTTTTTTAAATTAGAAGAATAATTGTATATTTAATATTTCCATCTAAAATTTGCTTTCCTTTTCTCCTCTCTCAAACGTTCTACAACTAAATATACTGATTTCTCCTGAAGGAGAGAAGTAGTGAAGAACTGGTTTCCTTGCAGGATGTTGTACACCTTCCTCTCTTGCCCCCTACACATAGAAATATTCCATCGTATTTTACCTTTTCCTCTTCTTCTTCTTCTTCTTCTTCTTCTTCTTCTTCTTCTCCTTTTCCTCTCTCCTCTACCTTTCCTTCTACTTCCTTTTCTTCTAATCCAGGATTCTCTTGTGTCCTGCATGCTCGAGAGGACACGTTACTCCCAGAGGCACCGACTTTAATAATAATCCCTTCTCTTGGTAGCATCACTATCACAAACCCATACACTCTATCTCTCTCTCTCTCTCGTCAGTTCTCCAATACTTTGAATCTACATGCATACTTACATACATACATATAGACATATTTCTAATCATCGATAAAAAGTAAAGTAATGCTTTCCAACTTATATAAACTAATTTCTTGTATAGAGATTTATTTGTTGAACGATCCATTTGAACCTTATTTATTATAATGTCGTTGACTCGATTTCACTTATTGACAAAACTCTTTACTTCTCCGGAAATTCCTCATGAACCGAAGGGGTATTGGATTTAACGAAATTCTAATAATAATCAAAAGTGCTTCCTGCTTTCTGACTTTTGATTTTGCCAATGAAATTTTAACCATGCGTCTAATAGGATCGTCCCGGGAAAAGTTAGATATGCGGAATACACTTGCCGAATATAAGCACTAGAGTAGCCGTTAGTTGGAGGTTCGTTGATGCCGTTCCTAGGACAATGGACCGGTGACCGGTTCTATTATCGATAAATTGCCGTTACCATTTACATCGTGACGTCATCGCCTAACCAATTCCCCTCTTTTTATTAGAAGAAACACTTGTAATAATTTCAATTTTCCAAATTTTCTCCTTAAAAGTTGCAAAACTTTTTCAAATTTAAATTTAAATTAATCGAGAAGAATTGAACTGGTTTTTTATACTTTCTCTCTCTCTCTCTCTCTTTACTTTTCTAATTTTACGAAGGAAGGAAGTTTCTTGAAGAGCAGCATCCGTGAAACAAATGAAAGTCGTTCTAGCAAACGGGAGCCTAGGCTACTTTCTAAATTTAGCCTGCCGTGCTTTCACGCGCCGAAATTCTCAGTAACCAAAAATGTACGTATTATCCTAGCAAGGATCTAGAAGTATTCTATTCATTACTTTGCATCAATAATTATCATCAGTGAATGTATTTCGTTATTGTGAAACGACCCGACACCTATCTCATCGTAATTTCTTATGGAATATAAGAAAATTTAAAAGAAAGAATTTCTAAAATTGCAAGTGTATTGTTTTTAAAATAATGCAGAATATGCGATAAAACAAAGAATTTATAGTTGATGGAAAAAAAATAAAATGTTTTCACTGATATACTTTTACAACGAGATATCGGAAGAAAAAGGATTCGTTTGAGTTTCCGGCGTTTTGCGCGCCTCTCCGTTCCACTCTTTCTCTCTTTCTCTTTCTCTCTGACTCTCTCTCTCTCTCTCTCTCTCTCTCTCTCTCTCTCTCTCTCTCTCTCTCTCTCTCTCTCCCTCTCTCTCTCTATGCTGTGCTCTGTGCGTGTGTACGTGCGCGCGCGCGTGTGTGTGTAAGTATGTATGGAACGCTAGGGTCGCCATCACGCGGCATCTAACGTAAAGTAGGTTAGGTCGATGAGACCACGACGACGCGACGGTTCTGCGCTCTGAATTTCCTTCTCTGCTTTATATTTTTCCTCTTTTTCCTCATTTTCTTCTTCTTCGTCATTGTCGTCATTATTGTCATCTTTTTCTTCCTCTTCTTCTTCTTCTTCCTGTTCTTTTTCCTTTCCTTTCCAGAAACAAACAGTCACTGCGCGACCACCGTCTCCCTCGTATTCCAGAGGGAACCCCTTATCGGAGAAAATTTTGCAAAACTTTTATAAAAACGCTACTGGTAGAAATATTATTTCTAAAGAGAACTTGCTTCTCGGTTTACTCAAGAAGCTCTAAGAAGAAGGAATCGAACGTTTTTATAGATTGATTAATCGCTTTCAAAATTTCCCTACAAGTCGACTATTCCCAAGGATTTTGGTAATAGCATTGTAGGTAAAAAGTATAAAAATGGCCTGACGAATAAACGGACGTTTCTAAGAAAATAGAGCAGAGTCACAGAGTACAGGGTTATCATGTGGGTCAGCGTGACGTCACATATCGCGCGCTCTGTTAATGAAATGAAAAAGTCTCGGAATTGGTCTGCCGAAGGCAATGCCAGAGTTTAATTTTATTTAATGATTAAAAGAACGAGGAAAGAAGGAGACAAAAAAAAACACACGTAAAAAATTAATGATAGATAATCAATTATAATCCGGGGAGGGGAAAATTATAGGACGCTTACGATCGGAGCAATCGAAGAGTCCGAGAGTAGTTAATTTTAGATTTAAGCCGACCCCGTGTCCTCCTCGTGTCTTCGTCTACGTTTCCTCAAAACCATCGCGTCAGTGCATTTGCCGCGGTTGCGATAAACAAATTGCTCTCATCCCTCGGACTTTTCTCTCGAGGTGTCAATATTCAGCGGGCGATGGTGAAAAAAACAGAAAGGGACTTTTGGAGACTATCAAGCGCCTATTTAAAAAATGAACGACGCTCTCAAAATTGTCCTTAGTCCTCTCTCCCTCTCTTTCTCTCGTGAAAAGAGGAACCTGGGAAATAAATAGTAATCCTCATTACTCGATTTATGCGATTAATCAATATTTGGCAGACTAATTTATAGAATTTATGATTAATCGCATTAGAGAGCATGCATATCAAATTAATGCACTAATTGTATTGCTAGGATGAGAGTGATAAAAATCAATTGGTGGAGAGGGGGGGGGGAAGCATTTTTAGATTTACTCGTGAGATAACAATGGAAGAAGTTGGTCGCAAATTACTTAATCGATATTTGCGCGAAAGAGAAAAGTTATGAAAGAATCGATAAAACAGGTGGATGAGGCATCATCGATTCATCGAAACGCACATGATGAAGACGCGGTCTACGTGGTCGATACAGTCAACATGGTCAATATGGGGTACACGATATATTGCGTAAAACTGTATGAATTTCACGAGTGTCCATCGTCTCATTGTTCGGAGTGGGTTCAGACGTGAAAATTTCATATTTTCTACGGAGGAGAGAGATATCAAGCTATGAACAGAATAGTACGCACATCCTACAGTTTATATATATATATATATATATATTTGATCTATAAAATAGATTGTGCCTTCATCCCCTATTCTTTCGATCTTTGAGTACTAGAGTGGGACAGGGCGGAAAGGGGGAATGACTGGCTGGCTGGCTGGCTGGTTGGCTAACTATTTTCTCAAATTAAACGTAACAGCGACGTCGAATCTATACAATCTACCTCGCACGTACACATATTTACAACGATATTCTATATTTCTGCACTTGCGGATTTTGATTTTATGCTAAATCAATAAAGAATCGCCTGATTAGAATTTGATAACGTAGTAGTAGTAGTAGTAGTAGTAATAATAATGATAATGGTAATGATGAAAAATAATAATAAAAATAATAATAATAATGATAATAATAATAATGGCAATAAAAATAATAATATAATGCGAATGGAAGGGAATTTGAGAAAATGGTTAAGGGTGAGGTGGGGTAGAATGGTGGCAGGTCAAAACTGACATATCGGCAATTTTGTAGTAGAGCTGTCTGTAAGCCCTCGTGCTCGCGCGCACTCCTCCCACGCTCTCCGAGCGAGTAAGCTGCTACGGCTGATTGCGCGTGCGCGAGATTCGAACGAAAAAAAATCGGCCCGGTTAGAGGGGGCAAGAGATAGAGAGAAACGGAATGCAAGAGGGAAAGAGAGAGAGAGAGAGAGGGAGAGAGAAAGAGAGAGAGAGAGAGCTGTGTGTTGTATCGATCGCAACCAACCAACGCTCGAGTCCGCTACCGAGCATGTTCCCCATCCCTTTCCTCACCCATCCCTTTCCTTTCACCCTCAACCCCACCCTCTCCCGTTCTACTGTCAGTTGCTACTACCGCTAGCTCTCGATCTCGATCCCGATCCCGATCCCGATCCCGAAATCGATCGCGATCCACATCCAGATCCCGATCTACGTATTCTCCTATTCTACTTTCTTTTAAAATCGTCCTATACTCACTTTTTTTATCTCCATTCACTTTTTCCATTTTTTATTTCCTGTTAAAATGACCGATGGAATTACTAATTCTCCTCCATTTCTATTGGCTAAAGATATTCTCCACTGAAATATTATTGACAATGTGCTCTGTTAATAAGGTAGAGATAGATAGGTAGACAGGTAGAGAGAGATAGATATATATATATATATATATATATAGAGAGAGAGAGAGAGAGAGAGAGAGAGAGATGCGTGAATTAATAAAGAATATATCCTACTGCTGTGTGAAATGGCCGAAATGGGATAATTGCTGCAGTAGTTGCCGAAAACGCGAAGCAGTTTCGCTGGCCGATTATATTGTTATTATTGGTAGAGAGTTCAGAGTTCAGAGTTCAGAGTTCAGTCATTATTGCCTCACGCAGGGGATCAAATGTAATAGGAATCTAATTGTACTTTGAATTTGATACTGAATATAACCGTCAGCTGGACATAGCCATCGCCAGAGTTTCTCTCTGGTAATAGTTTCTCTCTCTCTCTCTCTCTCTCTCTCTCTCCATCTCTTCATCTCCTAGTAATCTTGTCTAAATCTAATTTTATTTATCTGTGTATGCGCAACACTAACGGTATTATTTTACTTTGATAGAAATTTTGTGTTCCAACAACTCTTCTTCCTTGATGGAGAATCTTAAAAATTTCCCTCTTTGCTAGTTTTGTTCTTACCCCAACCAACAACACGTGTATGGAGATCTCTCCCCTTTTAATTCGATTGGAGACATTGAATTAGATGCAAAGTAGATGTATCTTCTCTCTTTCTCTCTCTGACCAAAAGCTTATTCGCTCGTGTTTTCATTTGTATCATGTTGCATTTTGGTACCGCTATGCGTTTACTCGCACAGAAACTAGAAGCATGTAGCGTTTCATCCTACAATCAAATGAGAGGGGTAGGTAGGTAAGTTTTCGGTGGCGCATGGCTGAAACGTCCTTGAAACCACATCCAGGTGCTGCCAAATACCACCAAGGTCAACCATGACCCCGTCCAGAATTCGCTCTATCGTTTCACTACTTTGGCCCATCGATCTTTATGACACAAGCACACGCGTTGTACATACACAATCCTGTTCTTTTTCTACTTTGCTGCTGCTCCTCTTCTCTCTCTCTCTCTCTCTCTCTCTCCTTTTCACCCCTTTTTTCTAATTGATAATTGGTAAACGCACAGTGACGGTTGCTGGTAAAATTTCTCTCTTTCGTGAAAGACAGAGAGAGAAAGAGAGGGGAGGGGGGTGGAGGATGGGGTGTCGACGGTCGACAGTCGGGTGAACCAACACCACAGAATTGTAGAGAAATGTAGGTTGCTACTCCCATTGTGGAGATGCGTGGGTGGCAGCAGAAAAGTAAGTAACAGAGTCCCTTTCGAGTTTACTTTCGATTTCATTGGACGGTCGTGCAATTCATCAAGTGTCATCGCCACAAAATATTTTCAATTAAATTCCCCACGTGATTCTCTCCAAAAACAAACACATACACGGGTATGATTGCCTCTCATTTGTGTTTTCAAGCACGGATACCTAGTGCTCGTTGTCCAATTTATCTTTATTCATTGGTCTAGCGACGAAGGAAAGAGAGAGAGAGAGAGAGAGAGAGAGAAGAAAAAAATTATTAATATTGCATTTTATATCTCAACGAGTCATCTACTTTTTGTCATCGACTCATACAGTTCAACGAATCAGAGACTAAGAGTTTCTTTTTTTTCTTTTTAAACTCTCTACTGCCCTCTCTCTCTCTCTCTCTCATTTTCCTCCTCTTTTTTCTTCTTTCATTTCTTCCTTCCTTCCTTCGTTCCTTCACGTCCATCTTCTTATCAACCCAGTTACAAACGGAAGAGGGACGTGAAGGGTAGGTAGAGATAGCAAGGAACCTTCATTTATATTATAATCTCCTCTTTCTCCTCTCGTTCTTATGCATTAAGCTCTTGTCCCCATACCCTCGTCATCGTCGTCGAATTACTCTTTAATCTTTGCAGCGTCTTCAACCAGGAAGCGACGCTTCAAATTGTCACCTTCTCTCTGTCTCTCTCTCTCTCTCTCTCTCTCTCTCTCTCTCTCTCTCTCACATGCATACACAAAAATTGGGAGAAAGATGACAGTGGATGATTCGTGGTCCCAGCGACTTCCGGTTCGCGTTTGTTCTCCATTACGCGAAGCTTCTCTGGATGTTTCGAGCTTCCCTTTACGAGAGTTTTTTCCAGAGCGAGCGAAGATAACCCCGTCCCTCTTGCGTTTGCTTAACTTTTTTATTTTTTATGCAAAACTTTCTCCTGTAAAATTCAAGCGGAGAATCAACGTATCAACCTCTAATTGCAGTTGTCGAAATTCTAGCCTTTTTCTTTTTAAAAACGAGCTTTGCCTCTTCCCACTAAATTTTTAACGGCTACAACGCTTTTTCCGGTGCACAGGGGCACCGGCCGTTGTACGTTGCACGTTGCACGTTGCACGTTGCACGTTGCACGTGGCTCTTGATTTGCCGCCAGCGGTCGTAATAGAGAGGAGGAAGGGGTAGATTCGCGCGCTACCCCTCAAACGCGTTGCTAGAATGCGATTCACGTAGCCAACGCGTCAGTCCGAACACGTAGGACCAGAGTCCTCTACACACGTGCGTGAAACTTTATGCGCCTTTAATTCTCTCGGAACAAGAAGAAAAAAAAAGAAAAAGAAAAAGAGAAGAGGAACGAGAGACGCGCGACCAGTCAAATCGATTAATCTCTCCAACTGTCTCCTCCTCTCTTTTATTTTACTTGTATCGCGCATCATCTTTTCCCCCCCGCCCGCTTCTCCCTTTCGTTACGTCGTCGGATCTTGCATCGCGATGAAACGGTCAAAGGAACAACTTCGGTAGGAATAGAGAAATTTAATGATTTTCGCGTATTAACGCGAGTACAAATATAATCCACACATGAATAAATAGTGTGAGTGATTCGAATAGAGCATTGCCCCTTGTTGCACATACACGTTTCCAATCCATCCGCGAGTATGCGTGCATGCATATACGTGAATTTATGTATGTATGTGATACAGTCGGAAGGACGTGAAAGAGTGCACCCTCCATCGCACTGAAACTCCGTTCCTCCCTCTCTTTCCCATCTCTTTCACCTCCCTCCTCCTCCCCTGTCTATCTCTCTCTCTCTTCGCTCAATTTCCTCGTTTCCTCTTATTCCCCACTCTTTCACGATTCTACATCCTGATTTTTCCCTCCTCTCGCCCCTCTTCGTCTATTTACCTATCTACACTCTTCTCAACGAGCACCCCATCTTTTTCTCTAGACGCGCTACGCAAATTTAATCCATCCATCCATCCATCCATATATCCATCTTTCCACTACGTGGATCTCCCCCCCCCCCCCTCCCATAAATATTAATTAACATTTGCTCTTATTTTTTTGGGACTAAGTGTAATGGAGTAACTGTGCTTGGGGGTAAAAAGCATTGCGCGCAAATCAGTAGAAAGTTCCGCGTCTCCGTCTACCGTAAAGTAGTAGATGGACACGAAAGTAGTAAAAGCCTGTGCTGGTCTCAGAGGCAAAAGCGACTGAAGGATCGAAGGGATACGGAGCTTCTGCGGAGACTCGTCCTTTGCAGAGCTCGTCCGAGTCAAAGTATCGATCGAGTTATACCACACAAACTCACATTCGCATACACATGCTTACGCATGCTCACACACACACACGTGTCTCCTGCTTCTCGGTCGGTCGAGCTACCGCGTTCTCTCGTTCTACCTTGCCCCTCCATCCCTCGCCCACATGCTCCTCTCTACATTCTATACATATATCCATCTATCCATCCAACACATACACGCTTGCACTGTCATGGACACAGGATGAACGCACGCGCCCGCGCGTGCGCGAACATCCACCCACGAGTATATGTATAGATCGATCGATTCTTTTCTGGATCGATAAGTGCGCGCGCATCTTGCCCCGGGTTCTCCTGAGAGCTTCCACTTTTCCATCCCTTCAAAACAAGCTTTTTTTACCTTCCCGCCAGAAAAGATATTAATTATTATAATAAATTCTTTCTCTCTCTCTCTTCGTCCTCGATGAGGCAAAAAGTTTTCTCTTCTCAAAATTATTGGTCATCGTTTTGTCTCTCCATTTACCTCGGAGAATTTAATTGAATTAAAAAGTAATTTTTCAAAAGCTGATGACCAAGTCTAAGGACGCGAACGATTTACGCTCAAAGAAGAAAGAGAAACGCGAAGAGAGTTGGTTTAATTTTTAATTTGAAATTAAGAATAATCCGACAGAAGAATATCAATAGGTAGACGGTGACAGATATCTAAATAGCTGGCTAGCTACATTTCCACGCAATTCGCGAGGAAGAAGAGGTAGCGATGTGTAAATTGAAAATTTTTAATAGTTTACCAGCGCGCCCCTTTCTCCCTCTCTCTCTCTCTCTCTCTCTCTCTCTCTCTCTCTCTCTCTGCTCCCTTTTCCCCCCTTTCCACAATCCCAATCCTTCCCCCATTGCTGCAAGCGTTTCCAGTTTAATTCGGGGCTTCCTTATTTCTCCCGAATTTTCATCTCCCTCTGATTCTACGCTTTTCCCTCGGTTTCCTTCTCGCTTCCCCTTTCTCCCTTCTCCTTTCCTACCATGTGGAATCTGACGGTGGGGAACTCGCGCGTGGAAGGTAATTCTACCTCCTTCCCATCGGCAGAGCTGACTCCCCTTCTACGTCTCTTCTTCTTCCTACTCGGTCCTACTTTGTCTCTCCGGCTCTCCACCCCACCCCTTCGATCTCAATTTAGCCAGACCACTACCTACCCCTTCGCCCTTTCACCCCTTTGTCCCTTCGCCCACTCGCTTCTCGTCTCCTCGCCCCCTCGTTCCCTCGTCCCCTCACCCCCTTACCCTATCTTCATCTTCAGCATGCTCCTCCACGTTAAAGTGAGAAAGTGCTTATCAGTTAGGACGGAAGTAAGAGAGCAATGGAGTCGCTCGGCGGGGGTGGAATAAAAAGACAAAGACTTACATTCCTTCGTTTATAATACGCATTTTTACACACATATATAAGGGCTTTCGATTATACAATAATTAATCTGCAGTTTCAATAATCCTTCGTTTGTCATCCTTCGAACCTTCCATCGTTTCTGCACAAGTATGCGTATCTGTGCATCTGTGTACGTACACGCGCGCGCGCGTACGCGTACTTTCCATTTTCCCGCGAACCATTATTTTTTGAAAAATCTTCTACTTTATATTTTTACCGAGCCTCGCTATAGCGACTTTTTCTCCGATCGATTGATTGACAAACAGACGTAGAGATAGCATAGGAGGAGAAAAAGAGAGAATAAGTAAGAGCAAAGAGAAGGGGAGAGGGGAGCGGTAATATAGGAAATAGAAGAAATAAAAGAAGATAGACACGGAATAAAAATAAAAAGAGGAAAAGTGAGAAAAAAAGACCATTACTGTTCTAGAATGAGCGAGAATAAAAGGGAGACGAAGAGGAAAAGAAACGAGGAAAGGGGAGGAACGGTTTACATAGTATATGTAGAAGGAAAGTAAGTAGGTGGAAGGAGGTGGAAGGTAGATAGGTGGAAGGTAGATGGCAAAGTGGTAAGTGGTAGGGGTTGGAGGATGGAGAGAAGAGTGTAAAGGGAAAGGTGGGACAGAGATGGAATTGGTATTTTTTCTCTCTTGCGAGAATTCACCATCCACCTTCTCACTTCCAGCAGTGAGTCCACCTCCTTTTTTCCACCGTGCCCCCTTTACTCTGTGTACTCTCCTCTTCCTCGACTCTCTCTCTCTCTCTCTCTCTCTCTCTCTCTCTCTCTCTCTCTGTCTCCCTCTCCCTCTCCCCTCCCCTCTTTCTTTTTTCTCTCTTTCTTACTCTATCTCTTCCATCGGCGGCCACTAACATTCTTCGATGTTAGACTAGGAAGTTTGTGTTCTCTCTCTCTCTCTCTCTCTCTCTCCCTCCCTCACCCTCTCCCACTTCTTCCTTCATCATCCACCTTCTCTCGTTCGCTCTTGCTCATTCTCGCAGAAATATCTTGTCGAGAATATTACTCCATGTACGTGTAGGGAGCGGTTGGCGGGGAAGAAATCAAGAGGAAGGGGGTGGGAGAGAGAAGGGGAAATCGAAGGTGGCGCCTCCTGGTGGTGCCACACCGACGCCGGACCCCGAATTATCGTGTCGCGCGCGCCACTTTCCTATCGGGAAACCCCCTCTTTACAAAAGGGGGTCTTCTTCCCCTCTCTGTCCCCCGTGCCCTGATCGATGGTGGTCCGCTCTTCGGTGAGCGCGTGCTCGCTCTGCGAGCGTGTAATTATCGCATTACACGTTGCAAATGGATTTCTACCTCTTTGACTGACCTGGCTGGGCCATCTTTGTGTCCCCAAAATCCAAAAACACATATTTTTTAAATTTCGTCTTTCCACCCCTTTCCACTCTTTTTATCCTTACCCCCTTGTCTTTATCTCTTATATTTGGAACTCCTTCATTAAGTACCTATCATTTCGCATTGAACTATCGATGAAATTGTGTCTCCATAGACCGAGTTTCACTCTGCTAATGAAAAATGTCTAGAAATTTTGCGAGAAAAACTCCTTGTGATTGTACAATCGATCGTAGGAAGATTTTTTCGAAAACAAGGGGTGAATGAGGGAGTAGAATCATTAATTGATAATAAGCATAATCAGGAATGGAAATAGCTAAAATATTAATAAATAGGTTAAATTTTCAATGAAAAAAGAAAAGTACGACATTTCTCTCTGTAGAAAAGGTTTTGAAAATGGTTTCTGCGAGGGAAAATCGATACACGTCCTGGTGGTAATGCTACCAGGAATATTCGTGCTGCAACATACATACATGTATGTATGTATCTTACATACACGCATCTCTATATACATACATGATATATGGAATTCGTGTTGTTTTGGCTTAAATAATTTCATGAAAAAGATGTAAAGGTTTAAGGCAAGTTTTATGTTTATTATGTTGTACTACAGTTGTAATAATTATCATTGGATCTCTACGTCAAATTGACCGCCATTTTGGTACACACGAATTTAAGTATATACATTTCTTTCTCTCTCTCTTCTTTCCTTTTCCCATGAGTTTAAGAAATTTGTCATCTTTCACTAATTTAGGAGATGATAAAGGAATGTTTGTTTTCCCTCCATCTTAAATATCGGTGATATCGAGTCCAGCAGCCATGTTGGAACTCGTCGAACTTCCGGTTCTTCGTGAGAACGGGAAACTGGAGAATCCTGGTGTTTCTACTGGCGGCAAATTTTGAGGTTCCACGCGAAATATTCAACCCCTCCAAAAGCATCGCAAGGGCTACCCCTGGCTCCTGGCTCGTTTCTTGCAAAATGACGTCAGAACCCTGGTAGAATGGGATGGGGATAGAACGGCTAACGAGGGATCCTTTTGCTCTCGTGCGTCTCCTGTGGGGGTTGCAGGGAATCCAAGCTCCACACACCAAGTGCACCTCCACGGGAGAACATGGCCAACCTAACCTAACCTAGCAAAAGCAAGAACAGATGAGCGCAGATCCCTCTCTGCCAAGCATCAGGGAACGAACGCTCCTACTCTTTCTCTTCTCCCTTCAAAGCTCCCTTTGTTCCCTACCCGTTCCCCGGGGAACCACCCTTCCACGTGTCACACTCGATCTCTGCCTCCTCTTCCTCCCCTCCCCTCGTCCTCTCTTTAGCCCCTAACCTACCACTTCCAGGATCGTATAAACAAACACCCACTCGCTCCCACCTGCCAACTTACCTCCAAACATTTTTTATACTACGCTCAAACTTGTGTGAAATACTTAAAATTAGTTTTACTACCATAGACGCGCGTATGCTTCAAATACCCTTGTAGTAAACTTGCATTTATACCTCGTCTCTGTGCACGCGTGTTTGAATGTCTTTCAAATTTACGCATTGATACCGCACACAGTGAGTTTTCAATTATTCTCTCACTTTGGTTAATGATCGATTGATCATTCGGATGAATCGTTACACCGAGTTGTTACCTTTGCTCTACGTGTGCTCTCTATGTGCGTAGTGTGATTTTTTTTTTTTTTTTTTTTTTTAATCTTTACTCTTTCCGTCTCTTTTTCCTTCTAGCCCGCTCCCTCCCTCTCTCCTCTTCCCTCTAATTCTCTCTAATTCTCTTGGAGAGATTGGAAAAGTCGATATTGACAAGAGATTAAGCGTAAATACTGTATAACGGATCTCTGGAATAAATTGGGAGAGGAAGAAGAATTAGACTTTTCTTAGATTGTAACGCAAAGAACATTTTTAATTTCAACTACTGCAGATTGTATATTTTTGCGTGGAAAAGCTTATGAAGTGAATAAAATGCACAGTTCGTTATCCCGGCTTGCCGGCCCTGGACGCTGGGACGCCTCCCTGATCCCGTAGGAACCCCTGGCAGGAATCCTCGAAGCCGATTGGACCAACCAGTTGGCCAATCGCTTTCGAGAGATTCACTTGGTGCATTCCCCACACACGTGGTTAATGTATATCCACATATTCCTGGAGTTGCTGCGCGAAAAACTAGATAAACTTTTCTCTCGGACGCATGCGCAAATTTCACATTGGTACAGCACGAGAAAGGGGCGAGGGGGGTGAAAGGGAAGGAAGAGTGGATAAATAAATACGATAAACAGTTGCGCAAAGGTACAGTGGCCGGCAAAAATGAGGGCTGGTCGATCTAATTTTTTTAATTTTTTTTTTCTCTCCTTTTCTCTCTCCCCAACTCCTTTTTTTTTTTTTTTTCTCAAATAAGAAAAGAGAATAATTTTTGTAAAATACATAAGACGATGATATCTCAACGGGAAGAAAACGGGAGATGGTGACGATGCGGAGGGCACACAGATCTACATTAAATCTTGGGGTGTTGGGGTGTTGGGGTGCTGGGGTGTCAGACTATTAGAGAAGGGGAAGGAGGAGAAGTAGGAGATCGTCCCTGGTGGCTTGACTTGGTATCGTAGACCACGTGGCACTTGTTCTCTTTCTCTCGCTATCGTTCTCTCTCTCTCTCTCTCTCTCTCTCTCTCTCTTTCCCTTCCACCTCTGCTCGTCTCTCTTTCCTACTGTGCGTTGTAAGCCTCTCGCTTCTTTATTCCTATTTGGCCTCTCTGCGGTTTCGATGCCTCGGCAGATGCACCGCTGCAGTCCCGCACTGCAGTTGCACCAAGCACCTCATGCAGCACGTGTACTCCCACGCAATTTCTCTTACCTTTCTTATTAATTCCCTTCGTTATCTATACACGTTCGTATACGTGTTTATTCCTCTCTTCTCTGTTCTCTATCTTTCTATTTCTACTTCGATTCTCTGCTTCTTCTCGCTAAGCATCAATTTTCTCTGATATCGATCGAATTCAAGCGTAGCGGTATGAATACACCGTATGTGTGGATATGAATTTTTCTACATTATACTTGATCATTGCCGCGTGTCAAATTTCTCTTGTTCGAGGCTGTCGAGATTCTAGAGGAAGACGAGTGAAAGAGGAGGAAGCGCGATTGCTGATCTTGACCCAGTAGCGTTCTTTTCAAACACGCGTATAATCGCTCACCCTTAAAACAATTAATTAGCGATCAATAAATATTTGATATCTCTCACAGAGAGATAAAGAGAGAGGAGGAAGGGGTAAAGCCGGCATAAAAATGAAAGAATAAAAACGCAAGAGAAGTGGATTTTTATTATCTCTCCCTTTCTTTCTTCCTCTGCGAAACGCTGAGAGAGTGCGATTCACGCGCGCGCACATACACACGCACACACCTGAACTTATAAGTATGTCATGTCCGTTCTTCCCTTCTCTTGCTTTCTTTCGTCTGACTTTTCTCCTATCACCGCAGTGAGCGGTAGGCGCGAATTTTTGAAATTTCTCAATTTGTCTTGGAAAAAGAAACTGCTTTCTAATTTCCACGAAAATGATAATAATAATGACAATGGAACGATTGATTTGGTTGCGCAAAAAAGATGGAAAGAGTGAGGAGGGGGGGGGGGGAGAGAGAGAGAGTGCATTGGTGAATGGAAATGGTGAGAAAAGTGGGTGGTGGAAGAAAGAAGGGCTTCTAGGGAGTTGGACGCGAAAGCTAAGGGAGCAAAAAATAAGGAGAGTCGTGCGTATGAAAATACGTATGTACGTGTGCACATTACATTTAGCTAGAAGTGGGGCATTGCGGCTGGAAACTTGGAATGCAACCGGACAGGCAGAAAGACCAGGGAGATCAGAGAGACCAGCATCAGCAGCAGCAGCAGCAGCAGTAGCAGCAGCAGCAGCAGCTAGCAAGCAGCCTTGAGATAGCTAGCGAGTCAAGTCAAGTAGTGTGAGTCAAGCTTTCCTCTGCCTGCCTGACTGCCTGCCTGCCTGCCTGCCTGCCTACCTGCCCACAGTTTCTTCAAGCATTCACCGTCCATCATTCCTTCGTCTACTCTTCTCTCTTTTTCCGTCAACTCGAAGGCAAGAAAAGCGCTAAAGGAAAAATAACGAAGGAAGCGACAAAAAGAGCCGCATCCGGCTAAAAAGTGGATTATACGAAAAAATGTTAAATGTAAAAATGTAGTCAAACACGGTTATATCGATCCATTAACTAGCCCAGCCGATAGACCAATTATCTATTTCCACGATTGGCAGCGTTTTATCGTAGGTTCGTGCAATCGAATCTTTTCGATCGATCGATGAATCTTGTCCCTCTTCCAGCAGCGTACGCCAAAAGAGAGAGAGAGAGAGAGAGAGAGAGAGAGAGAGAGAGAGAACTCGGCGTTGCCGTTAAATGCGAGGTGAGACGCGAAAGAAAGAGAGAAAGAAACCAGGAAGAAATTGAAAATTTCCCACGGAACGAGACATTTTTGGAAAATTTGATCGCGATAAGAGCGGGGAGAGAGATGGAGGGAAGAGAGAAAGAGAGAGCGGAGACCGCGGATAAAAATGATAATGGCGATTTCGATGGTAAAGATTTCTCGGTTCTTCGTTGAATCGCGTGAGATCGTTTCCCGTATTCTCTGGGAGAGTGCGTCATGCGATGCACGAGATGCACGGGATGCACAGGATGCACGTGGGTGGAGAACAGCGACGAAGGGTTAGAGAAATTGGACGGCGGTGGGAGCGCCAGGGAAGGGGATGAGAGGGATGGATGAAGGTGAGGGTGAGGGTGTGGGTGAGGGGGAGGAGGACGATAAAAGCGGCGACGGTAGCGCTCGTAAATAGAGCCGCGGGTCCATTCATGAGTTCGGACGGTTTGCTCGTGCGTACACGGTGGAAAAGTCTTTTCCCTGTGTATTTTACGAGAGGTCAGGGTTAAAGAGGCGCTCGCCACGAAAAGGGCGCACCGCCGTCGGACGCCTGACCGGCCGTTCAGCCGCCGGCCAGTCGCCTCTCGCTTTTGCTTCTACTCGACTCTTCTTTCCTCTTCTCTTTTTCTTACATTTTTACGTCCACTCCTCTCTCTCTCTCTCTCTCTCTCTCTCTCTCTCTCTCTCTCTCTCTCTCTCATATCGGCCTTCTCTTGCTTCTTTCTCCTTTCTCGTAATCTCTTTTTACAGAAACTTAACGCGTGACGATGAAAACACTACTCAACTTAATCATGAACTTGATCGAAAAGCTTCGTCGAAGCGTGCATGTGCAACTTGATTGATTTCGATCATCGCGTGCAAGCTCCCAAAATTTATTTAGGTCCATCCATCTGTGCGTGGTTGGTTTTTTGGGGGGAAAAACTTAGACGACTCGCTGAAATAGCGAAAAAATTGCCCTGATCTTGGGCACGAATGATTTGAGAAAAAGTTAGGTGGAGCAGAGCGATCGGTGGTACTGGAAGAAGGGGAGCCACCGAAGGGTGCTAAAAACTCGAGGCGCTTTAGATTGTCAAATCGAAACGTGGAATATCAATGAAAGTTAGTTATGTCGAGGTTACGTCGAGGCAACGGGGTAAGTTTTGACTTGGAGCCGCCGTTTAAATCCTGCGAAATCCTACGCAGTCCCTTTAAAGCCCGCTCTTCCCATGCCCACCACCCCCACCTGACAAGGGAGAGGCTGCTGACATTCCTGACCTACTGCGATCGAGTTTCGCGCGGAAGTAGATACGGGCATGCGTAGGCATACTTTGTCCTACGCGGCCACGCGGTCATGCCGCGCGCTGCTTCGACAGATCCACCTCGACTACTCCTCGTCGACAACCTCCCTTTTAACCGCACGAGCCACCTAATAGTACAAACCAATGCTAATATTTATTTTTTAATTTTATCGCCACCTCTGCCTTATCTTCTCCCTGCTGCTGCCTCTGTTAACAATTTGCGTAGAGTCTTCTCTTTGGAAATCAATCGCCAATCGCGCTATGTACCGATTCTTCCCATGTCCGTCCGTTCGTCCGTTCCTGAGTCAAGAAACAGGGAAAGAACGAGACGCGAAGCACGCTCGTTGATTTGCCTGCAATTCGCAAATTAATTAAATCCATTTAAATTCATTACGATAATTCACGTAGACTTTTTCATATTTCTGCTCTCGGATTGGTGAAACGAAACGACTTTATCACAGATAAAGACGGTCTCTTATCGTATTCTGCGAGTAGATAAGACGAGGCAAGCGAATTTTATCCGCTTGTGCTTCATGCTATATCTTCTCTTCTTCGTTCTTTCTGTCTCTCTTTCATTCCACTGCATTGGAATGTAAAGTCTCTCTCTTTCTCTCTCTGATATCATACCCAACTTTTAATAAACAAGACACACACACACACACACACACACACACATATATATATATATATATATATATATATATATATATAAGACTATATATTTTTGCGTGTGCATCTCTCTCTCTCTCTCTCTCTCTCTCTCTCTCTCTCTCTCTCTCTCTCTCTCTATTTAAAATTCTCTTTTGCGTCCTCCTCGATATCCTTTTGATCAACAAAGAACCTTCCTTCAACCTCATCGATCATTTTCTTGAAGGACCTGAAATTTGTATGTTTATGGAAAGAAATGTTTCAATAAAAAATAAGTTTCGAGTAAAACAAATACTTACAAGAGCGCTTATTTAACAC